>JAQIWX010000432.1:0-17125 GCA_034696785.1 Lepidocyrtus cyaneus | reverse complement strand
ATGAGTTCACTATGCACTTAGATTAAAGTGAGTTCACTATGCACTTAGATTAAAGTGAGTTCACTATGCACTTAGATGAAATTGAGTTCACTATGCACTGATACTAGATTGAGTTATCATGATTTTTATTTGATCGAGTTCACTATGCACTTAGATTAGGCCTAGTTATCATGATTTATGTTAGATTGAGTTATCATGATTTGTATTTGATCGAGTTCACTATGCACTTAGATTAGGCCGAGTTATCATGATTTATGTTAGATTGAGTTATCATAATTTTTATTTGATCGAGTTCACTATGCACTTAGATTAGATTGAGTTATCATGATTTATGTTAGATTGAGTTATCATGATTTATGTTGGATTGAGTTATCATGATTTTTATTTGATCGAGCTTCCCAAGCACTTAGATTAGGTTGAGTTATCATGATTTTTATTTGATCGAGTTCACTATGCACTTAGATTAGGCTAATAAGTGTAATGCATTTACTTAAGCTGATACATGACTGTATCTAAATATATTTTTTATTGGGTTTGGGCTTTAAATCAGATTCTTGCAAAAATTTAGCCCTATTCTCTTTCACTATCTCTTCGAATGTCAAATTGAAATTGACCTCCCACTTGACACTCGTTGGATCCTTTGTCCATCGCTTCATGCGTCGAAATTGATTGGGAAAGTTAGTTTTCATTTTTGCTAACACCTATGTTGGAGGCAGTATGAGAGCAGAAGACGATGAAGCCGAGACAGTACCAGCAGGTGTTCCAGAGGGAACGGTAGCAGAAGACGAAGGAGGCAGTTTGGGGACAGAAGACGAAGGAGCCAAGACAGTAGCAGAAGATGTTCCAGAGGGTACGGTAGCAGAAAATGTTGGAGGCAGTATGAGAGCAGAAGACGAAGAGGCCAATACAGTAGCAGAAGATGTTCCAGAGGGTACGGTAGCAGAAGACGATGGAAGCAGTTTGGGTACAGAAGACGAAGGAGCCGAGACAGCAACAGATGATCTTGCAGCCGGGACGTTAACAGAAGTTGTTGATGCCACGAAGATAGACGATCGTGTTCTTCGTTTTGATGATGGCTCATTTGTCGTATCAAAGGGCTCTTGATACCCGGCCTGAGCAAGTGGGACTCGCCGTTTTTTCGGTACTTCGAAACCTGCGGCGCGGCAGTAGGAGTATGCTTTGCTTTGGCATCGGCGGCAAACAAACGACTCGTAATTAATTCCAATACCAGTTGAATTCGTAAAAAAGGTCAGTCTTCGGTTCAAGGTAGGTTCCGAGGCTAGCCTTCTATTACCTACTGCATCTCTAATTTCGTGCCTGCATACACCGCACTTTGGATTGCCCATCTTAGTTCACTGAAATAAAATACATGAAGAGACAGACTATCTGGTATTCATTAAACCCCTAAGAAACTAAGTTAATATCTATTTTATTGAATAAGCCACAAATACACTAAATAAATGTCTATGGGAGTCATTAAAAACCTATTTCCCTAATTTAAACTTAATAAACGATATTTATTAAAAACCCTTATTTATTTAATAAATCTCGATTGTATTCAATGCAATTCTAAGACACTGGATATATCTCTATTGTATCCAAAAAATCTGTAAGAAACTGAACAAATCTAGATTTTAACGATTAAAACCTCACTTTTTAATATATTGGATTTATTTGAAACACTATTCTACTAATTAAACCTCAAACAAAAGCCTCTCACTAATTAAAACTTCACGGTTTTTATTTTAAATCGCTGTCTCATTTGTTAAAATATTGTGGTTTTTTAAACCCTGTCTCACTAATTAAAACTTTACAGTATTTATTTTCAACCCCTATCTTACTAATAATATTTTAATTTGTAATTCATTTAAAACCTGGCTCACTAATGAAAACGTTAGGCTATTCTGAAAAGCCCAGCTCACTATTAAAATATTTACGTTATTAATTAAAAATCTTTACCCAGCTGACTAATGAAAACGTTAGGCTATTCTGAAAAGCCCAGCTCACTATTAAAATATTTACGTTATTTATTAAAAATCTTTACCTAGCTGACTAATAACATCGTTACGTCAATAAAATCCTAGCTCACTAATAAAATCATAACGGTTTGCCAAAAAAAATCGGGCATGACCCGTGTACGTAAATGACTTGTTTTTTATATTGGTTGGACCGGGGAGTAAACTCAGCCCAGCATTCAAGTTCACAATATCATACTTTTAAATATTTAAATGGATGAACTTTTACTTAACTAGTCATATAAATAACTAAAAATAATAATTACCTTCACTCCTAATAATTATCTCCACTCCACTTCGGTTTAGCAAAGGTTAACTTTAATTATTTAACTTTCTCCAAACTTGAAAATGGCAACTCAAACTGGCAATTGAAAAATGAATCCCGTTTTTTATTTTCCAAATCCAACAACAAAGAAGTAAACTAACTCACGATCAGTTGACAGACCGTTGACAGTGTAATGGGTTAAAAGTTCGCGCCATGTTCACATAGAGCTTTTGAAAGCAGTAGTATGTAATGCATAGCATGGTTACCTGAAAGTAATTGCATTGCATGCAATTGGAGCGTTGTCGAAGTCAAAACAGACGACTTTTATCGTTGATAAGCATCAGGTTCTGCAAATGCCTCGGAATTTTTATATGGCTTAATCGAAAGATTATTAAATTTTACGTATTGTGTGCGAATTTCTTCTCTGAGGCATTTGCAGAAGACGTTCAAAAATCAGCATAAACGTAGGCCCAAATCACCTCGACTTTGCATTTGCTTCTTTACCTAGATCTTTGGCTATGATATGCTATTATTACCTCCCAGCTAGAAAGAAAGGGATTTTCACATTTCTTGATTTCTTGATTGATTATTACCTTCCAAGCTAAACTTGATGCAAATGTATTTGATGCTTTGCAAATATATTTTACTTTTATTTTACTTTCCGCTCATTTTTCCGTGCTTAATTTTTACACACACGAATACAGTGTGATTATCTATAATTAACTTTTTTTAATCACATTTTATGTGCATGCGTCCCTTTGTCTACAATTCGTCTTTTTTCGTAACCGGTACGGGAACATCCAACGCTGGGTTTTCCTTGAAGAAATTCACTGGCTTGAGTGTCATTCCGCAGTATCTAAAATAGTTTTAAAAAATACTAAAAATTGTCCAAGATTCCGTGAAATCTCTTAATTTACATCTGGACATATTTTTCGTGCTACTTACTCCATCGGCATTATAGGGAAATCTTCCGTCCTTGGAATATGGGTCACCCCCATATTGTGCCACAAGACAATATCCACATTGTCAATTTTCGCATTTGGTTCCTTCCCAACCCACTCCGAAAGCCCGCTATTGTTCAAGTAGTAGCCCCCAGGAAAGATTTGATCATCATTGTATGGCGTCACCCAAGTGTTGTACTTCAAAAAACCAACTTGCTTCCGAACAGGACTGTCCTCCTTCATCAGCAATGGGGGACTTGGCCACGGCATCAGTTTGTATGCGATGGGTTGCTTGGTATACGGATTCATCACGTTCGGATTTCGAATATGCCAAGTTCGACTCTTCTTAGGTGAAATATTTGTTCTCGAGTTGGCCGCCGTGTCCAGAAGCGTTGCCTTGGTCGTAAATCCCTGTCCATAGGGATTCTTGGGTGAGCCGGTTGGATCTGGAAGGGGGATCACGTCTGTCATCACGACCGTATTCCGATTCCCATCAATTTCCGGGTCCACCCGAAGTGCGAGGAAATGCTGGTGATATGGCGCATTCAGCTGAGGGGACACTATCGAACCGTATCCTCCTGGGGTGGCGTTCACTGCCAATAGGTGAGTGCTCAGCATCCCAGTCAATCTCGCGGTAAACTCGATTGTCCCGTCTTGGTAGAAGTGCCAAGAGTAGATGTAATCGTAGTTGGAGACAGTGACGATGTGTGTCAACGTCAATCTCTGGGAGCGGACCACCGTGTTCCGTCCAGTCCGGAAGTCAGTATGCTTCCATAACACCCCGGTGTCCTCTTCCACCATACAAATTCGCCTGGGGAATTTTACAGGCTCTCCATTTTCATTGTGGAGGAGCCCATCGAACATATGCACATTCCCTAGACAATCCAACTGGGGTTGGAGCTCATAGCTTTGGAACCCAATGCCAAACTGCCCTTCGTCAAAGACATGCTTCCGGTGGTAGGGTGTCCTTGGATCCCCATAAGGGACGAACATTTCAGCCAAGGATAGTCTGTAAAATAATGGCCGTGCTTTTGAACCATCTTTGAAGTTGACGTTGTGGATGACCAGCCCCTCCCTTCCGTTGAAGGTCACCCGAAATTTAAACTTCTGCCAATGGACTTCATTCCTATGGATGGAGTAGCTGGTCCCGTCCGGTTGTGTTATGTGAAGGGGCTTTAAGTCCGTCCTGTAGGAGGCTGGGTCTCGAAGGGTCGGATTGAACTGTGGTGCATCTGGAGGCATTATGTTTCCAGTTTTGTCGGAAGCGTCAAATCCATCATGGGTTGGAAGATCTTCGATTTTCAGCACCACACGGTTGTTGACGTCGATCACCGTGAGGAAGTCGAATGGACTGTCTGAATAAAAAAATAAAACAAAACAAAAAATAAATTGTATGCCTGTCCATTTATGAATTTTTCTCTTTCGGCAAAACTCTTACCATATTCATTGTCCTCATCAAACTTCTTCCCATAAATATACAACATGATCAACCGCTTTCCCTGGAATTCCGGCCTATCCTCAATAGTACCTATGGACCATGTGTCTCCATTGACCAAGCTCATATTAGTCCAGCCCAACTTCCTACTCCGTTCGATAACCTCCGGATTCTCCCTCATCACCCTCTCAGCGTCCAGCATCTCATCCGGTGTGTAGCAGGGATGGACCCCTTTCGGCGCATCCGCCCATTTCTCCACTTGCTTCCGGTCCAAATTCACAGTTACTTCGTAGACCTGGTTAATGGCACGGTTATACACGATGGAGAAGGACTTCCGGGGAATGGTCCCAGGCGGGGGTGTCTCATCCTTGAGGAAATACGGAAGCAGAAGGGATTTTTCGGGTTCCTTTACGGTCACGTAGTTAAACGTTAGTTTATCCGGACGGAACTTCCTGATTATTGCTACCGTCCCCTCTATCTCCGACGCGGTTAGTGGATCAAGGGGATGAGGGGAGGAACTCACAAAAGAAGCAAATGTGAGGATGGCTGCGGATGTTGCCAAAATCCCAAGTCTCATAATGCCCCACATTTTTTCAACTGGCTTCATATCCGACAGTACTTGCCTGAAGAAGACTATGCTGATGGTACATGGCTTGTTTTTAACGAGCTTCTTGAAAAGGATGTCGCAAGCTGTGGGATGAGCTCATAAAAAAGTATTACACGAAGATAGTGGAGCAATTTCCCAGTTTTACGATGGCATTTTGTTTATACTTCGGATTTTTTTTACATTAGATGGTTGGATGCAATTTAATCATTGGTGTCTAAAAAATAATACAAAGTGACGTACAAAGAAAAATGTGACATAAATGGCTGAACGAAAATATGCCGAAATATTCTAAACAATTCGCAATTAGATCGCACAGATCTGCTCCACCTCCACCGTGCAGGAGATGCAAAGATGACGTAATGAAAGCCAAATGAAGCGGATTTCATGGTCATGATCATGATTAATAGCAATATTCAAATCTGTTAATAAGTTATTTATTGATTGGTTTTCGAGGTCTTTATTGATGCGTTTTGACCATTCATAAAGATACATAATGATTCTGCATATTTACAATTTATACTTTAATCAGGTATAAATACTTAACAAACTTGAAGGGAAATACACGTGCCACCTCGACAACCCGCTTTACATTCCTGCTGGGGGAACGTCCAATGCCGGATTTTCATTGAAAAAGTTGAGTGGTTTGAGCATGAATCCACAGGTTCTGCACAACATACATGTAAAAAGTGTTATTCAAATCATACCTCATCCAAATCCACCGTATTATCCCATTTTATAAAAATTGATTAAAAACAAACTTACTCCACCGGCATCACGGGGAAGTCCTCCACCCGCGGGATATGAGTAAGCCCAAAATTATACCAGACGACGATGTCAGTGTTGTCTATGCTCCCATTTGGATTGTTCGCCACCCACTCCGGAAGTCCACTGTTGTTCAAGTAGAATCCTCCAGGAAACATTTGGTCATCGTGGTATGGGGTCACCCAAGTGCTGTAGTCCAACCAGCGTGCCTTGTCACGAATGGGACAGTCCGGTTTCATCATGAGCGGTGTGGTCGCCCAAGGCATCAGCTTCCACGCGACATGCCGTTTGGAATAAGGGTTCCTCCTGTTGGGATTCCTGATATGCCATGTTCGACTACTCTCAGGTGCGATATTTGTTCTAGCTGTGCTAGCGGTCCGGAAAATCGTTGACCTTGTGGTGAATCCCTGTCCATATGGATTCTCCTTTGACCCGGTCGGTTGTTTAAGGGGGATTACATCATTTACAACAACGGTATTCTCATTCCCATCGATTTCCGGATCAATTCGGACATTAAAGAAATGCTGATGGTATTGCGCATTGATCTGGGGGAATACGGACAGACCATATCCTGCCGAGGTCGCGTTCTTTGACAACAAGTTAGTACTTAGAATGCCAGACATCTTCACGAGAAATTGGATGGTCCCATCCTGATGAAAGTTCCAGGTGAAAATATAGTCGTAGTTGCCAACCGTGGCGATGAAGGTCAGCGCCAATCTCTGGGAGCGGACAACCACGTTCCGTAGCGTTCGGAAGTCAGTGTGCTTCCACAATATCCCTGCATCTTCCTCCACCATACAAATAACGTTGGGAGTTACCTTCGCATGCCCGGTTTCGTTATGCAGGACCCCATCGAAGAAGTGCGCCTGCCCTATACAATCCTGCTGAGGTCGGAGCTCAAATGCGTTCACCCCTAGACCGTACTGACCTTCATCAAATACATGCTTCCTGTGGTAGGGCGGACGGGGATCCCCATAAGGGACGAACATTTCTCCCAACGAGAGCCTGTAAAACAGGGGCCTCACTTCCTTTCCATCCTTGTAGTTGATGTTGTAGATGACAAGGCCCTCCCTTCCGTTGAAGCCCACCCGGAATTTAAACTTCTGCCAGCTCACCTCATTCCCTTTGACGGAATAGCTGACCCCATTCGGACTCGAGACGTTGAGACGCTTTAGGTCTTTTCTGTAGAAGGATGGCTCCAATATTTTTGGGTGAAAGTTGGATCTCCCAAGGGGAACATCATTCCCGTCCTTCTTGCTTCCGTCAAAATCATCGTGGGCTGGTAAATCCTCAATGTTGATCACCTTGCCATTGTTGATGTCCACAATTACGAGGAAGTCGAACGGATGGGCTGGAAAGAGCATTAAAAGAGAAAGCAAATTTAATATTCTGCTGCCCATTTAAATCCTAAATAAGTAATAGTAAAATATTCTGGAGATTTTTATGTTACATGGATATACTTACCGTAGATGTTATCATGGTCAAACACCTCCCCATACATTAGCAACTGGACCAACCGTTTCCCTTGGTACTCCGGCCTATCCTCAACATAGCCGATGGTCCATGGATCCCCATTCACCAAACTCATGTTCGTCCAGCCCACAGAGTTACATCGTTCAATGACTTCCGGGACCAACCTCGCCATCTTCTCCGCATCCACCAATTCATCTCCGGTGATGGTTGGCTGAACTCCATCCGGAGCATCCACCCATTTTTCCACCTGCTTCCGAGACAGATTCACGGTTACCTCGTAGGTCTTTTGATTCTTCCGGTCATACATGGTGACGAAGGACTTCCGGGGAATGGATCCAGGTGGCGGATACTGATCCTTTAGGAAATACGGTAATAAAAGGGCCTTTTCAGGCTCCTTTAAATATATGTAATTAAATACTAAGTCTTCCGCGCGGAACTTCTTGATGATGGCCACTGTTGCCTCTATCTCCTCCTGAGTTAAAGGATCCAGGGGATGGATATGGGAGGAACTCGCAAAAGTAGCAAGTAAGAGTACTGCCACTGTAGCAAAAATCCCTAGTCTCGTTATGGCCCACATTTTTCCGCAATTAAAAAATCATGCAGGTACTGCTTGGAAGACAATCCACGGAAAGTGGGTAACCCACCAAGAAATCCTTCTTTATATACGTCGCTTCATTTCAAACGGTTTCTATTAAAAAAAAGGATGTCGGGAAAAACGTATGCTGTAAATGTAATCACATTAATTCCATCCCGATTTTATGGTGGCATTTTTTAGATGATACACACGTGCACCTTTACATGCTATCGGTATTTTATCTCATATGTAATTGGTTGCAGTTGAATCACAGTTGTTGCTACTAAATATTCGCCGAATTTTTTGTAATGTACTCTTAATTTAATTAGCGGCTGGGTTTTTAAAAAGGATGTCGGACGATCTGAAGGTGTCTGATGGGATCATAAATTGTAAGTATGTATTCGTATGACGATAGTCACAATGGTCCCAATGTTATTTATGACATTCTTTTTCTTTGCACTCACGTGCTCTCCCCATGTTTTACGTAGCTGATATAATTGCAGTTGCAGTTTAATTACTGTTCTGTGGTTAAAAAAATTCGCCGTATTTCTTACAACATAAGCACTGCTCCTACAAACTTTGAGGGATTTTTCAAAGGACTGCTGAGAGAGAAAAGATGGAAACTTTGGTTTCATAATTAATTGCCTACTTCTTCTGTAGGGTCGTTTTCATAATGGTTTCCTGTATGGGGTGAAAGCTACAACTGCTGGGGCCAAGGGGTGGTGTTTATTTGAGGTCTGTGCTTACATTAGCGATAATGCGGTGTCTGAGAATAGTATTAGGACAATAATCCCCAACTTTATCATGAGAATATTTATACATAATCTTATACATCACCTATCACCTTAGCATGCTTCCGATATTTTCTAGATGATTCGTTGCATCATAAAAACTGGTACGAGATGGCTGCGTTGTTGGCTCAAAAAATTCCCGTAGTATTTTACTTTTACTATTATAGTACTCGCACTCGTTTGGTTTTAATCAGTGTCTTAAAAAAGAAATCGGTCTGATAGGGTCATAATAATATGCATTTAGACGATAAGCTAATCTCAATTATCCCCATTCCTATTTTGATGAATGCATTCTTTAGATAATGAACACTAACACAAGCTCGGTATCTTACAAAGGTGGCTGGTTTGGTTGATGCTTAATCGCTGTTCTCGTCTCAAAATATAACTATAAAAAAGACACTTAAATACGAACTCGATTCTTGTATCTGCTGAGTTGAAAGAAAAATGCCGAAATCTTAAAAAGACAAAAATGCATTTTTTTTGCAGCAATTCTCAATTGCAAAGAAAGATGACATGATTAATTATGGAGCCTCATATTTCAAAGGCAAACATGTTTAGTATAGTATTTAGTTTAGGCAAACTAGTAGTAGTTTAGTAAATAACTGGTAAATTACATAAAAACTTGTTTTAAATCATTGGTTTTTATTGTCGAATTCATTTGCGATCGTATCATCTAAGAAAATTCTCACCGTTACTACTCACTAATGCTAACCCTTCTAGAGTTTCTTCGAAAATTAGTCATAATATCACATTAAAAAGTGGTTTTCATGCTCCCCACATTTTACTGTTACAACTTATCTAGTTTTTAAACAGAAATAAATAATGCTTATCCAACTTGCTAAAAAAAGAAATTCCATGTGGATGGATATCTTTTAGACTACAACTCATCTCGTCGTTGGTTTTGTCCCGGCGGTGGAACATCCAATCCCGGGTTTTCATTGAAAAAGTTCATTGGTTTGATCATGACTCCACATGTTCTGCACAAAAAAAATGACATTAAAACATGATTCATGAATTAATTAATTTTTCCACGTTTCTCAAATTGCTACTTTCGATATATTTTTTTTATAATCACTTACTCGACTGGCATCACTGGGAAGTCCTCCGCCCTCGGGATATGAGTAATCCCCAGATTGTACCACAAGACAATATCCGTGTTATCCACATTCGCATTCGGGTTCTCCCCCACCCACTCCGGAAGTCCGCTGTTGTTCAAGTAGAATCCTCCAGGGAACATTTGGTCATCATTGTAGGGGGTCACCCAAGTACTGTAGTCCAGCCACTCTGCTTGGTCCCGAAGGGGACTATCTCGTTTCATCATCAGTTGGGGAGTCGCCCAAGGCATTAGCTTCCATGCGACAGGTTCCTTCGTGATAGGGTTCTTCCTGTTGGGATTCCTAATATGCCAAGTACGACTATTTTGGGGTGCGATATTTGTCCTGGCAGTGCCAGCGGTACGGAGTACTGTGGTCCGTGTAGTGAATCCCTGCCCGTATGGATTCCTCCTGGAGCCAGTTGGTTGAGGGAGGGAAATCACATCCGATGTCGCAACGGTATTCTGATTCCCGTCGATTTCCGCATCCAGCCGGAGATTGAAAAAATGTTGATGATACTGCGCGTTTATCTGCGGGAATACAATTGAGCCATGTCCCCCTGTCGTCGCATTAACTGCCAATAAATTAGTACTCAGAATTCCAGACAGCTTCACATTGAACTCGATGGTCCCATCTTGATAAAAGTTCCAAGAGTAAATGTAGTCGTAGTTTCCAACCGTCGCGATGAAGGTCAGTGCCAGTCTTTGGGAGCGAACCACACTGTTCCTTCCCGTTCTGAAGTCAGTGTGTTTCCACAAAATGCCAGCGTCTTCTTCATGGACGCAAACAGCTCTTGGGGTCCGCTTCACCTCCCCCTTTTCATTGTGCAGGACTCCATCGAAAAAGTGCACCTCTCCCAAACAATCCATTTGAGGTCGGAGTTCAAACGTGTTGAATCCAATGCCATACTGACCCTCGTCAAATACATGCTTCCTGTGGTAAGGAGGACGAGGGTCCCCATAGGGGATGAACATTTCAGCTAACGACATCCTGTAAAACAACGGCCGTACTTGGGAACCATCCTTGTAGTTGACGTTGTAAATGACAAGCCCCTCCCTTCCGTTGAAGCCCACCCGCATTTTAAACTTCTGCCAGCTAATCTGGTTTCCATTGAGGGAGTAGCTGACGCCATCGGGTTGAGAGATGTTGATGGGTCTCAAGTCTTGTCTGAAAGAGGATGGATCTCTTAAGGCAGGGTCAAAATTTGAGGTCTCCCTTGGAACAATGTTTCCTCTCTTGTTGGTTGCATCGAAGCCCTCGTGGGTTGGTAGCTCTTCAATGTTAATCACGCGGCCTTCGTTAACGTCCACGATTACGAGGAAGTCGAATGGATGACCTAAAAACATTTTAAAAAGAAACGATTTAGAATACATACAGTCAGCAAAAATACAGGGGACTTATAATTAGTTACTTACTGTATTGATTATCATCTTGGAACATCTTCCCATACATGTAAAGCTGGATCAATCTCCTCCCTTGGTACTCCGGTCGATCCCCAACATATCCCATTGACCATGGGTCGCCATTTACCAAACTCATGTCTGTCCAGCCCAGCCGCCTACTTCGCTCTATAACTTCCGGATCCTCCCGTGCAATTTGCTCCGACTCCAACATCTCATCGGGGGTTATGGTCGGCTGGGCCCCATCCGGAGCATCCTGCCATTTTTCAACTTGTCTCCGATCCAAATTCACGGTAACTTCGTAGGTCCTTTGATTCGCTCGGTCGTATAAAACTACGAAGGACCTTCGGGGACAATTCGCATTCGGGTGCTTATCTTGGAGGAAATACGGGAGTAACAGGGCCTTTTCAGGTTCCTTCAAAGTGATGTAGTTGAATACTAAGTTTTCTGGACGAAATCTTTTGATTATGGCTACAGTCAGATTGATCTCATCTTCTGAGAGGGGATCAAGGGGATGCGATCGTGTTTCAGGATACGATGATGGAGGAGGGCTTGGAGTATTCAACCCAATTTTCGCTCTTTCAAGTGGCCGTTGTTGGCTACCCTGTGGTGCCGGAAATCTTCCCCCGCCATTCCGAAACTGACTACCAAATCTTCCTTCGCGACAATTGGCAACAGCGAAAAACGATGCCAAAAGAATCCACAGTCTCATTTTGCCCCGCATAATTTAATTTTTCGAAGTAAATAGTTCAAAAATATTAAAATGTAATTGACTTTTTGCCTTATTCGAGCATTTTTAGTGAGAGATCAAAATAATCACTAGTCTGTTTGTTCTCAGTCACAGTCACTTCACTGGTAAATTACGACTGGCGGTTTTGGGGATTTATTGGGATAGTAGAGAACCCTGCCCAAAACATACCTATTCAACATATACCTACATAATATGCACTTAATTATATTTGTTTTAACTGAACAATGAGGAAGATGCCTACTTCACCTGCCTCATGGATTCGATTTGTGAGAAGATAAAATTATTATTGGAGTACCTAAGTACCTTGAGAGCATATTTAAGTGTCCAGTCAAGCTTGTCAAAATAAATGGTTGTTGGTAATGCTGCGGTGGAATAAGTATATAAGCTTACATATTTGTATTCCAAATATGTATGCAGCTCGTTTAAGATAAAGTTAGCTTCAGCAAGATGCAGACTTCGGATAATATTGATATTGATGATGGCAAACATTGCATTGGTTCATGCATGCTCTAAACATTCATACAGGAAAATTGTCGTTTGTTTGTCTTTTATCCTTAGACTAGACAGCGTGCTACCACAATTAAACCACAGAAATCGCATAATCTGCATGAAACCTGAAATCGCTTTTAAACACTCGAAATGCTCAAAGACAAACTCAGCCTTTTCCAATTTCCTTATCATATTTCAGACATAACTTACGATATGACTATGCAGTGCTGTTCCACTCAAAGCAGTCAATCTATTACTTCTCTAGATTAATTAATATGCATAAAGTGTGCTAGCTAGAGGTGAGGATATTCAAATTGTTAGGCAACATTGCTTTGGTAGTTTGTTTGGTACATTTCCTTCCAATACGCTCATGCCGACTCTGCACAGCTAGCATACTAAAAAAAATGCATTTAGCCTTACTGCCTAATATTAGAGTGCTATTTTTCTGCTAAAATTAACAAGTTACATTTCATTGTAAGTTATGTAAATGCAAAATCCAAATAGGAAATAACGAAATGTAGCTAAAGAAAGAACCTTATGAACTTGGCAGTGGAAGTGGAACCTGATATGTATTCAAGTATGAAGTTCTTGTTCGAAGAAGACTTTGGTTCAATCCGACGAAGGCCCGTGATTTGGATATTAGATAAATCTATCTTGCATTCTTCTTTCCCATCGCAAGCAGCCTCCAAGCATTTAGCTCAGCTATGTGGCTTATCATTGCTAAGCTGTTTTAATTGGAGGTGGAGGCGCCATTTTAATCCCCTACTTAAGTAAACCAACACCCACATCCCATAAAATTGAACAAGATGTTTTGTCAATCAGTTCCAGTCCTTGTTCCAGCTACAAATATTTAATGGATAAATAATGCTAATGGATTATTAATTTTGTTTTAGTATAATTAAATCATCATAAAATAACGTCCTGTTTCTACCCTTTGACCAATTAAAAAGGGATTAAAAGGACGAGCAAACGGAAAGGAAATGCCAATCAAATTCCAGATAAGAAAATGCAATAACCTTGCTGAAAGCTAATAAAAGAATAATAAGAGAACATTTCATTTGACTTGATTTAATATTTTTTAACTACTGATAGGATAATTAGATATGTACACAGTAATCAATTGCTTTATCTAACAGATTTATAATTCTTTATAATTCTGTTCTTTATCTGGATTGAGCTGGGGAGGCTTTGTACACGTTTCATTTCATCTTTAATCTGCCCATGCCCACATTTAATTATGGTTAGCTATAATAAACTATGAAGACTTGAATATAATCAATCAGTATTTAAAACAGTCGTATAAGAAAAAGGAGTAATTAATAATGGCACGAGATGGAACCATCCACCCTTCAAAAATTTTAACTCATGAAAATAAATTAAAATCGCAACCTTCAAATTATCATAAATTACAGTTTAACAATTACATTACAGCCCTAAACATCCGGAGTACCCGGAGAGGACTGATATGACGGGGGCGGGGAATGATGATGAACTGGAGGGGGACTCTGAACATCCCCATCCTCTTCCTCCATTGTAATGGCAAGTTGTGCAGGAGGAGCTAGTTGAGGAGCTCCCTCCACCACATCATCACCACCATCATCATCCAAATCATCCCCTGTGCTTGTGCTCTTGCAAACAGAGTTGGCCCTCGAGATGGGGGGATGATTTTCCAACAGATTCAGATCCGGATTGGGGTGAGATGCAACCCCGTTATTCTTCTGCTTTTTCACCCCAGAGGAGGCAGAGTGGATGGGAAGATTATTCCCAATAGAGTTCCGTATGCTTTGCCCGTATTTATAGAAGTGGATCTTCTTTCCAAACAGGAATAATATGGTGAGGTAGACCACTGTCGCCGAGAAGTTGATGATGAGCACAGCCACAATCAGGATTTGCCATTGGGTTGCCACCAGATCACGGAACATCACTGTGAAAACCAGGTGGAGGAATATGACCAGGAATTGGAAGCCACCGAAGCTCACTACTGACCATGTAAGCTGGAATAGGGATTCCTGGAAAAATTCCAAAAAGTAAAAAAAAAATCGTGATTAATTAGATTAATTTATGATTGGCACACGTACGATTTTGGCTTTCGCATAAGTTGTCAAATAGCTCTATGCACTCGTGACAAATATCATCAAAATCATCTTTTTCTGCAAATAATGAACTTTGAAATTACATCGCATCAGTGGAGCCAGCTCATTAAATAACAAATAAATAAATTTTCCTTTCTTGTCAATTGAAGTCAAATCATCTTTTTTTTTTACATAAGTTTCAATCGTTTTACAAGACTTTTTACATCACACCCAACCCTAACTAACTCCTGTGTAATTGGCAACGAACTAGAATAATATTAGCTGAAGCTGCACGTATGCCCAAACCCAAACCATTTACATAATACTTGCTTGGACTTGGACTATAAGTTGGAAATTGGGGGAAAACTACACTGACATAAGCTATCCAACTATATTTGAAGCTGGACATGGGAGAATCAAAGTTTGACTTCTGCATCAATAGGTATGTATATATTGATGCAAATGTTGAAGGTTTATGTAAAGCATAAAATACGAGTTTGCATCAAACCTACATGATTGGTTTGTACGTGCGAAATTAAAAAGAGCTGCTGCTACTTGACGATTGCAGTCGTTGGAAAGAGTTGAAATAATTTTTCACACTAATTGTTTTTTTTTGTATTTTTGTTGTTCCGATGCTAATGCTCCTCTGTTGATGGTGGAGTGGAATGTATCGAAATACAACATGGGAATTTTTGTTCATTTTGATGATTGTGCAATGCAGAGAGCTGATATAACAACACGTATAAGTAGGTACACATGCAAAAATCTAAGCTTGATGCACGCACATGAACTCATCAAATAAATGTAGAAGTGGTTGGGATTTTGTATTTCACATGATGAGATAATTGATATCGATCAGACATGAAGACATGTTCTGTCTACAAATTGAAATCATATTTTCAGTTTTTGATTTTTGAATAATAAATACACTTAAGCTTAAATAATGATTTTGCAATTTACATTTCCGATATAAATTGCTTCTCATGTCAAAATCTTGAAAACCATTTTAAAAAATCCAGAGATTTGCTGCATGCGCTATTTATCACTTGCATTTTTGCAGACGGTTGTAAAATAATTAGCTACATTATGCAGTTGAATATCACGATTCTTCTCAAGAACTTATCAAAACGAATTATGATGAATTGAGATGATTTATGAGTTTCTTATACAACTTACCATATCTATGGCTCTGTAAATGAAGCAAGAAAACAGTGCCGCTGCTAACGCATAACCGCCGATTAGCAATGGGAAGTTTTGGATGAAGAGGGGATTCACATCCTGAAAAAAAATGATTGTTACATTACAACATATTTAAATATTCATACGTAATGTTTCCGTATAGACATCGTCATTATCATAATCATCTTCAACCGCAAATAAAAATTTGGAGAAAAAAAACGCTACACAAACCTCTAGTCCAGGAGGGATGGTCATGGGCTGGAAGAAATATGTGTGAACAGAGAGGAGACATAATGCAAACGCTCCGAGCTTTAAAACAAACAACAAAGCATATTTTAAAGATTTAATAATTTAATAGTTAATCAACTATTGTCAATGTCCAGCAAAACCCATCAAAATTGCTTGAACTGCTTAATAGATTTGACTTGGCTTACCATGTGGACATTGACCATGAAGTAGGCCACTCCACGCAGCGTTGTGCAGCAGAGACACATTTTGTCAAAGAATTTATTTTAAACAACTTAAAATTTCTTAATTGCTCTTGGTAAACTTTTAAACTTGTTCTTAAGCAATCAGCACATTGCTCAAAAGTACCGACCACTGCAAAACGTTCACTTCAATATTCCAACACGAATTTTTTATGTCACGTTTTCAACTTTCAAACACTCCCTTCTACTTCCACCTTCCTCTCCATGAAAATTTTCCAGCTTGATTGAATGGAAATTTAAAAGGGGATAAAATCTCCAAAAAACTACGCCGTGCCCCTTTCCACACAACTCAAACCATAAATCTGCCTGGCTGCCTTACTCGGGATGACTGAGGTGAAAATGCAAATTGGAACTATCATGAGGATAATGATGGCTGGCTAAAAACAAGTCCCAATTATCATACCCACTTTACCTGGAGATGACTTGGTCTATACTCTGGAGCTAATGGGACTATGCGGCTTGACTATATTTAACTTGACTTGACTTGAGGAATGATAAGAAACAGGTAGATTTTACCTAAAAAATCTGTGTACGATACAAATTCCCAATCGTAGCATGAAGAAATGTAAATAATAAACCTTTGCCATATTCTTGTATCAAAAGTCAACAATACATTTTCCTTGGCTTTATTGGCGGCTCAAATCAACTTGGGATAGTTTCTAAATTGAAGCATGTTTCGCATTATTTAATAATTACAGGTGAAGCTAGATATCTATAGCTGTGTACCATTTTATCTATCAAGCTCTATCCTTTTTGTATGAAGAAATTGCATTATTTTTTCCATCATTC
>JAQIWX010000431.1:0-17168 GCA_034696785.1 Lepidocyrtus cyaneus | reverse complement strand
GAGGACGACTCGGACGAGGAGGGGGAGGAGAATCCCAGCTGGTCTTCCGCACCAAAGTTTTATGGGTCTAATCAGTTATAGGAATTGAATGGATTAGATGAGAGCCTTAAACATACTTTCACCGGAAGGATTTTTTTTAACCGACCCCTTAAAAATATATCAAAAGTACAATTTTTTAATCCGAGAAGTGTAAAAAAAAACGGAATAAATCGCATGAATCATTTTTTAAACAGTTTTTTGTTTCTCGAGTTGTAAAATTGCAAAAAGAAACAAGCATAAAAATCTAAATTGATACATTGACCGAATCTGCTATCAAGAATATTTTTTAATTATACATCTTCCATTTTATACCACTTCACCATTTGATATATGAACCCTTTCAATATGTAATTAAATCAAAGTTATGAAAATAATAATTATACACAAAAAAACGTGATGGATTTTTTATGTACTACTACAAACTTTTTAAATAAAATTAAAAAAGACAATTTAATGTAGTTTTATACAAGCATTTGATTTATGATCATGATTTCTGTAATTACAGCTTTTTTTCTTCAAATTATTCAAGTCAAGTTATGAATTAGTATGTCAAGTTAAGTTAAATGATTCAGTAATTTAAAAGCATGAGTTATAAAACAAAAACGGGGAAAATAAAAAAATAAATGCTCAAAACGTATAAAAAAGATTTTATAACATAACCTGTTTGTGTGATAAAACATTAAAATTGGCCCAAATAAAGTACGGTTAATTAAGAGAGGAGGTGATATGCATAATTTGTATATGCTGCTATGATGGTGGTGATTATTGTGGAGGGGAGTAGGTGGTTTTGGGGGGAGGAGATAATCTAACTCGCTATCACTCCCATGTCATTTGCCAAAATCATATTATCGCATTTTAATTGCATATGGATATATTCCTGAATCGTATCTGAGGCTACATGTATATTTAACTTAATTATCGGGATGATAATGATATGATGAAGTTTTTTTTGGATTCTAGGGCCATATTTCGATTTATATGTCAAATTGTTAATTTTTTTAATTGCAATAAATTGATAAACTGCTATTATAAGCTCATAGACCAAAGCTATTTCGATATTTAATTAGCTAGTTGCCATCCCATCCCTCCCATTCATTTGTTACTACAAAAACTTCATTTCCATATACCAAGCCATATTACATCGAAAAAATGAACAATAAGATGTTTTTCACACAGAAATGAGCGGGGTTGATCACGGCAACAAAAAAAAATCAAAATCTTTTCAAAATATTATTTTTGAATTTAAATTACAAAAGTTTTATCAAATTACCACAAAGTGTTTGAATTACAAAGTTTAAAATTGTAAAAAAAAGTGAAAATAAAACCACAATGACCGACCCCGAAGACTCCAACAACCACCACCCCCGTCAAAAAGCCGACGATGACCCCCCAAACTCGAGACTCTTTGTCCTCTGCGGCAGAACAGCAACGGAGGAGGAGCTCCACTCAGCCTTCGACAGGTTCGGGAAGATTGAGGAGTTGCGGATTGTCAAGGATCGGGATTCCGGGGGGTCCAAAGGTAAACGAAAATTTAGTATCAAATGCATTCGTAATTGTGAATGGTTAATTAAATGTTAACTTGTAATTTTTTAATCTGTCATGTTTTTCAGGAGTCGCCTACATAAAGTACCCAAAAACCTCCGAAGCCGCTCTTGCCGTCGAAGCATTGAACGGAAAGTACTTGACCCCAAGCAGGTAAATAAACCGATTAACAATCCATACAAAATCAAACATTTCAATCATTAAACCAACACAACAAATTACAATCCAAAACAGCGCCCGCCCATTGAAAGTCCTCATCGCCACGACCCGAGACCAAGGCTCCAAACGAGAAGACAACAAAGAAGAACGCTACTTGCGTCTATTCATCGTCGTCCCTCCATCAATCTCCGACAGGGAGCTAACCGAGCACTTCCAACAATACGGCGATGTGGAGCACTGCAATGTCGTACGCGGGAGGGTCAACAAGGACGGGAAGCTGTATGCGTACATTACTTACAACAGGTGACGTTTCTTATAATAACGTTGGTGATTTTTAAAAATAATAATTGAATTAAATTAATTGAAATCGTTTTTTTTTTGCCAGGATATCCCACGCCGCCAAAGCATTCGAACAGTGCGACAGAAGCTTCAAACCCGTGTTCGCCGAGCCTCGTCGGAACAAGCCGGGAGTGGGCCGTGAACAGCGTGGTGCTGGAGAGGAGGAGCGGTATCAGAATTATGACCATCGGAATAGTTTATCCAGTTCGGGTAAGTTTTTGTTTACATTTCTGATCTAGTAAGATTTATTAAAGTATCCAATCATAAACATGTTATTTATAGTAGTCCACTCATCATCTCACCACCACCAATTAGCACCATCTCATCGCAGCAGCAGCCACTACCTCCCCCCATCACATCAACTTCCCCATCAATCAGATCAGATCCACAAACTGAACATCATCGCAGACGGCTCCGTATCCCAAGACCAGCTCTGGAGACTCTGCGACTTCTTCCCGGGACTGGACTATTGTAACGTGAAGTACGAGTCTCAGCAGTGCTACGCTACGGCTGTGTATGGCTCTCCGGATGAGGCTTCGTATGCGTGCGACAAGCTGCATGGGTTTGAGTATCCGACGGGATACAGGTTGATTGTCAAGGTGGCTGGGAATGGAGTGGGTGATGGGAGATTGGGTGAGGATTAATCATTTTAAGAGTATAATTTAATTAGATTTTACATTAGGTTATGATTAAATTATTCCCACTTTTCACACAGCCATCACCACAAAACAACAAACAAGACCAATCAATGCAACTACCCACGACCCTCGTTACTGCACCGCCCAACTCCCTCCCCCACAACCCTTATCCCACATCGACTCCCCAGTAGCGGAAAGACTGTTCCTAGTGTCCCACTCCAGCCCACCGCCTCCGCTCCACACGCTGAAGGATGTGTTTGGCCGGTATGGGAACCTGATTGACGTCTACTTTCTGGGTGGGAAGAATTTTGGGTATGCGAAATATTCGGAGAGGGGGAGTGCGGAGGAGGCGAGGAAGGTTAGTTTTGGATTCGTAAAATTAATAAATAATCATAATTTTGTTGCTAAATAATAATATTCTTTTTAATTTTCCCAGTCCCTCCACGGCCAAGAAATCTGCGGCATCCGGATGAAGGTACTCAAGGCTGAGCCGCAGGATCAGAAGCGGGGATATTCGAGGGAGGATTATGATGGGGGTAGTAAGAGGGCTAGGGTGGATGCTGGGTATGAGCAGTGGTGAATTGTTTTGTGGATAATATAATGTGTGTTTTTTCTACTTCGTATTTGTGTATTTATATATGATATGCTGTGTTTTTGTAGCAAGAAACTGTGTTGTAAATGTCTTGTATACGCTCTACACAAAAAAAATACTGTAGATTTAATCAGTGTTGTATAATATATTTAGTTGTATGTTGTATTTTTATATTTAGTCAACATTTCGTTTGATGATAAATAAATTATTTTGATTGCATATTATTATATAGCAAATTGTTTGGAGTTTTGTTGTTGAAATTGAAGTAGTGAATTGTCGCCAGTGTCTCACAATGCCCCAGAATGAAAATATATTCAGCTCTACTACTAAACCACGAACTAAAACCGTTGTTCCCCCATCAAATCATCATTATCATGTATACAAATCCGTTAATCCCCGGCTTATCATGTTAAATATATATCCTTATCACCAAAAAGTAATCCGTCTCTGCGTGAATGTAAAGCTATGCATGGACATTTTTTTTTATATCGACAGAGGAAATGGGAGAGAGATAAGGTAGATACATGCGGTTTGATTATGATAAATTCTTTTTTAATATAGTCTGTCCTTCCGTGACTATGTAACTTTACAGCTGATTTTTTTTTCAATATTAAGGTTTTCGGCATAATTAGTTAATGATCATTGGATATTCGTACAATTAATTAAAACTAGATTATTTAAATATGGTCATCAATTCGACTTGTTTTAAAAGGGCAGAGTCAATTTAACTTCACTGACTTGACTGACTGAAAGTGAGAAGTTATTTTGGTATGAAAAATGCAGAGCAGCAAGGAATGATAGTATAAGCACTTGTTTTTGTTTAGTTATGCGGTAGTTTTAGTTCCATTTTTTATGTGAATTATTTGTCATGTAACGACATGGTTATATATTATAACTCCATCAATCCATCAATTCCTCCGTTTATAATTACGATCTACCTGATTAAAAGGTTCATATTTCCTTCATCAAATAAAAAGCCATGCCGGGTACTATACATCACAATATCGCAACTTTTTTTTGGCAGGAAAAATTACACAAATTTGAAAGACTATCCTGATGTAAACTGTTCTGAACAAAACGTGAGAAATATGGTGCATGTGTGGAGTTAGGTTTTTAAAGTATCAGTTTTCTTGTTATTCATATTCAACCGGAATATCTCCAAGCAAATCAATAGAAGAAAGGTAAGCAATAATTTCTTGTAAAGTTTTGGTCAATAAATATATTTTTGCATGAGAAACCGATAACTCTTTCTGATCAATAAAGGGCGAGGCGGGGAGGTCTAATAAAAGAGGTCAGGTCAGGAGGTCACTATGGATATTAATACAGATATATGTTAAGATATACACAGCTCATGTTCATATTTCATATTTATTCAAATATCTCATTTACCGAAAAATCGATATTTTTTAATTTTCTTCAAAATGTAGTTTTGTTGCTGTAATTTATATTTATGGTGAATTATAAATGAGACAATTTTATCTAATAATTCGGAACATTTTGATGCATAAAGCCTACTTACTCCAGAGTTCCGTTAAAATATGTCATGGTCAAGCCAAGTTTTAAATTCTGCGTATATTTCCGATGATAATTGATATTTGCAAGGCACCTCCTCGTACACGTCATTTAACAGTCGGACCACTGCACTGTTCAGCATGCCATAAAATAGACAGTGACAACTGTGATGCGATGTGCTTGTCCAAATTGATTTTTTTTTGAATTTCCAGTAGCCCGGATCTTGAGTCAATGCATTAATCAATTCGGATCATATCCGATTGTAATTGCTTTCTCTTCGAAGACTAGCTTTCTCCATAAATACGGAACTGTAAAGTTACATAACTTATATTTGATTGCAAATTGCAATTCTCGCTACATTTTTTTTTAAATTTTGTCTCATATTACCCCACAACCGTACTGTTTGTTTTTTACAGAAAAAACCTATTCGACCCAATTTATAAAAAAAAACGATATGAAATTTTTTAACACATTAAATTTCCTTTAAAAATGCAAAAATCTTGAGTATATATATTTAGCAGCCAGGTAGCAAGCATCATCCGATTCAACAGGTTATTTATACATCCATTTCTGTTATTATTATTAGTATTACCCTCTCCACTCTTCCCCACTAAACTAATTTCTTATTGATCCGTTCTCAACTTTGTAAATTTTATATTAAGCCTTCAAATTAAACTCATGCATAGATAGAATATGAAATGAATGTTTATGCAATAAAATTTTGAAAGGCCAAAATAGAGGAGGACAAATAACGGAGAAGGGGTATTATATAAAATCATTAAAAACACACACGTCATATTTACAAGAGATCGATATAAATAATGAATACCAGCGAAAGTTATGCAAACAAAAAACAAACACAAGAATTGGTCATACACTCAGATGAAAGAGTATAATATCCAAGACAAGGGAAGGTAGGGAGGTGATTTTGCCCGATTTCTTTGAAACTTTCCATCCACTTTATCATCGGTTATCATGGCCACTGTCACAAGGTCAAATTTTCCAAAGGCCAAGGTCCTTACGTTTCCTAATTTTGAGAAATTTAAATTTACACCCTCTCACTATGCCTCTGCCTTCAAGGGAAGCTTCCCTATCACCTTTTCCCTTTGAGATAGATGAATTATATATATATATATGCGTTTATGCGTACTCAAAAGTATGAAATCGTAATGCAACGTGGATTTTCATGACAGACGAAAAGCAGCAGGAAAATAGTATCAAACAGCAAAACAAATGCCCAGTGCCCAGTCCTCCTTTTCCATTTCTTCTTCTTGAGTGAAAAGAAAACGAACGTGACTCATTCATAATCCAATCAGAGACACGGGGAGAGAAAACGGAGACAAAAGGTTTTACGAAGAAAACAGGGACCACACAAACAAAAACTTACGTTTTTTTCACTCTTCTGTACATGTGCTTTATAGACTGTCGCCTCAGAACAGGAGATAGATGCAAAACCGCTGCTGCTGCTGCAGCTCAAGAAGAAACAGGATCATCGTATTCGGGTTTTTCTTCTGGATCGAGTTGTTTTGTTTTGTCCGTCGCAGATGAAATCGTTTTTGTTTGTTCGTGTCATTTTTGTTGTTTAGTTCTCTCTGGAAAGACTTCTTTTTATTGCCAATTGCGGGATGATATTTTTAAACTGGACCATGTTGTATTAAAGTGCATTTAAACATTTTAATTAAAGGACAAAAGTTATATTTTTTAATAAAAAAAATAGCAAGGACAAGGGAAACGTAAACAAACAGGTTATTTTGACAGATGACTGGCTTGTTTGTGCGTGTTTTTGAGTAAACTTTTTAATAACAAAAAATGAAGAGTTTAATGTGTATTTTTAATGGTGTGTGTGATTAAGATCTGTGTATAATAATTAACAGCTGTGACGCACACAACTGTGTTCAGAGATCACCTGATTTTTTTAAATGATGTTCTTAATCATCCGATGTCCGATGCATTATATAAATTCAACGTTGAACTAAAATAACAGTATTTAATCCCGTGGCTACCAACATGCAACCCTCACAAATGAACAAAGACGGCCGAGGCGACAGCTCAAATAACCCAGATCCTCCCCCACCACCACCCCCCCTCTCAAAGAAAGCAAAGAAACTGGAGTACGAACGCCAACTGGAAGAGATCAACAAAGAGCTCAACTCCAAGTCATCCCACTCCAACCCTTGGAACAAGGGCCCGGGGCTGGTGAAGCGGGTGCGGATGAAGCCCGAGCAGGAGATTATGCTGCTGGAGCAGAAGTGGGTGCTGCTCCTCAAGCTGAAGCGGCATAGTGAGGTGGTGGAGGATGGGTATGGGGTGTTGGGGAGGTTGGGGGGGAGTGTTGTGATTTATAAGTGTGTGTTGATTGGGTTGGTTAGGTTGGGGAAGGTTAGTACTTGTGATTTTATAATCGTTTGGGTTGTTATTAATTTAATTTTATTAATAATTATCTAATTATTAATTATAGACGGAAGACGACCTGCTTGAACTCCTCGACGCCTGGAAAAAGGCGTCCCCGAAATGCCCGCACTACACGGAAACCAAACGGATCTTCGACGGCTACTTCGCAGCGCTACGGTCCGGGATGAAGCATTCCGATATTTTCAGCAGTGTTGAGGAGGCTCTGGGGCTGAACGCTAATACGATTTTGAGTCAAAAGTATCTGGATCCGGATGAGCAGCAGCATATTAGGAAGTGGAGGTTGGTAGCGTTATTTAATCACTGTAGTAACTATTAATCATTAACTAAATTGCAATGTTCATATTAATGCAACTTCCAATAACTATAGTAAAACCAAGCTACCTTGAGTAAAACTATAAAAACTATCCACTATCCAGATTCCGCCCCCCACCACCCAACCGCCACACAACATTCTCGTTCTGCCCCCGCCACTCATCATCCTCCTCCTCCTGCATCTACGGCGAAGACTGCCAGTTCGCCCACTCCACTGACGAGCTCAAAGAATGGAAGCTTCGCGCAGAGCTGGAAAAGAAGGCGTCCGAAGAAGAAACCGACGATCACAATAACAATGCGAGTAAAAAGAAGAAACCTGGGATTCCGGTTTGTTATAGGCAGTTGCTGATTCCGCCGCTGTGTGTTAACTACTTGCAGGACTTGGGGAGGCAGATTAAGGAGGCGGTGGATGTTAAGGCGCTGCTTGTTGATGATGTTGGGGGGGTTAAGTTTAAGTGAGTTATATTGATTAGTTGTTGCTATGGCATTGACAGATTTTTTTACGTCCGAAAACATTGTTGCCTAGGAAATTAATTAATTGTTTCTGTTAACCGCAGGGTAGCCCCCGCCCTCCACTTCCAACGCCGCATCGACGGACTAAACAAAATCCAAGTCACGTGGTCATTCATGGTGATATCCAAGATGCCGATGGGGACCGTGACGGTGCTTCATGATGCCAATCGCGAGCGGTTCAGGATATCCTCCGCCACGTTTTATAATAAGAAGAAAGAGACTATTGACTTGATTGATTTGCATCCGAATAATAAGGCGCAGGCGGTGGGTGCATTATTGCTATTATTATGATTGTCTGATTTGAATTAGAAATGTGTCTGTTTGTGACTGGTTTTAATTATTTATCTAATTAATATGTAGAAGCTCCAAGTACTCAACACCTTCATCCAACCCGCACTCTTCCTCCGCTTCAACTCTGGCTGGCCGGAAACGTGCTACTACAAAGTGGACGTGATGTACGAGTCGAGGGATCCGTTCCCGGAGGCTGGGCTGTACAGGCAGTCGCTTGTTTTTGATTTTAAGAAAGATCCAAAGGTTTATATTCAGATTCTTAATTTAATTTAATTCTTAATTAACGTGACATTCAAATTCATAATTATACCATTTCAATCAGGTAGTAAAACACATCTCAATCGAACTCCAACCAAAAGTAGAGCCCATCGGCAACCACCTCACCGAATCATCCAAAAAGTCCGTCTGGGGAGTGCTCACCCCACCCTCCCCCTCCCCAACCGACCTCAGCTCCTCAATCGACGAAATCAAGTCAATCGAGTACGAGCCATCCGATTCGTTCATAACGCGGAGCAGCGACTTTCCTACTTTGGATCAGTGCTTTAATCCGGTCAAGGGTTGCAAGTTTAGTGATCCGGAGGCGGTGTTTGACTCGGAGGATGGGAGTTTGGTGGAGGTGAAGGGGGTTGGGATGGAGGGTAGTAAGGAGGGGAATATTTATTTGGAGGATGTGCCGTTGACGAAAGGGAATTATTACAAGTGGATGAGTGAGTTCAGGATATGCGTTATTAATTTTGTTTTTTTGATGGCTTTGTAACGGTTTCTGAAATAATAATAATTCGCATTTCAACAGGAGACTTCCTCGAAGTGGAACTGAAAGCGAGACAAGATGCCGTAAGGGATTTGAAGAAGGTTGTCGAGATCCGGATATTGGCAGAGTACTCCGTGTCAAATGACTGCGTGTTCAAGTATGACTCGAGTGTTGGGGAGGTTTACGGGAGGATCGAGACGTTGGGGTAATTATTAGCCTTATTCACAATAAAATTCCTTATTTGCTTGTAAAATATTTAACATAAATTGTAACTCCCAACAGTTGCATCTTCTCATCAAACCCAAAACTACAACCCCTCATCACCCACAACTCCAATTCCCTCCTAATCTCCGAACCCTCCACGAAGTCAAAACGCTTCGTGTGCAAAATCATCGAAAAATCAGCGTCCACACTGGTGATGGCGATAGGGAAGAGGGCCGCGGACGAGCTTCTGCTGATTTCTAATACGACGAGGCAGTTGACAATCCAGTTCCTGTTGGATGGCCGTTATGTTGATGGGGTGAAGGATTGTTTGGAGCTGTTGGGTGGGGTGCATATGGAGTTGTTGTTTCCGGGGTTTGGTGGGGATGCTGGGGTGCCGTTTTTGAGGGTCGTTGATGGGGTGGGGTAAGTGAGATTTGAATTGAGAATTTGGGAGTTAGAGCTTGTTTTAAGATTAAAGTTGAAATCTACGATTGAGTCTTTTTGTTTGCAGAATGATCTACCAAGAGGAGCAAGTGCTCAACGCGAGACAGCTCAACGTGTACAATCTGCTCGTTGGGAGGAAGGTTCTGATTGATGGGGTTGGGTGCAGGGCTCCTCCGTTGCTGTTATTGGGTTGGTTATATTTAACGATTAGCCTGTTTTTGAAATATTTATACAAATACTAACGAATTTTTGTAATCGATATGGTAATGCTTTATTTGCTCTTTCAAAGGCGGAATATCAACAGGGAAATCCTTCGTAATAGCCCAGTGCATACGAGCGCTAGTCCGGTCTTACAACGGACTCCCATCCAACAGGATACTCGTGTGTACGCAGTCGGATCATGTGGCGGATAGGTGATTAAATAGTTAAGGATTTTATTTAAATCACAGCAGAACTGTTAATAATGGTTTGAATCGAATATAGCTATATCACCGACTACCTCCACCCATGGCTCATAAACGACCAGCTATCCATCCAGCACTCCAAGCCGCTGAGGATTTACAGTCAAGATCGGTTTGTGGATAGCGTCAGTGGGGTTATTAAGCATGTAAGCAAGTGTTAAAAACTAAATTATTATTAATTTAAAAGTAGCATGATTAATTAATTTTCCAATATTTTTAGTACTGCCTCTTCAACACTGACGGCTCATCATTCCGCTACCCAACTTTAGAGGAAGTGCTCAGTTACCGGGCGATCATTGTCACGTTATCCAGTTGCGCAGAGTTGATAAGTTTGGGGCTTGATGCGGGTGAGATAAACATGGACATTATGTCATGTATAACACAAATACATTTTAAAAATACAACACTCCCTCCTTTCCAGACACCTTCACGCAAATAATGATCATGTCAAAACCCGCATACCAATTAATTAAAACATTCTTTTTTACAATCCCGCAGACACCTTCACCCACATAATCCTCGACAAGGTCGACTCCTTAGAAGCCGAATACATCCAGCCAATCCTCCTCGCCGGCCACCTCACAAAGCTCCTGATATCCGGCGACGTCATGCGGACAAAATCCCAAACGTTCTGTGTGTCCAGAGGGGTCCCACCGTTGTCGCTCCTGGAGAGGCTGCGGAATCTTTATCCCTTCCGGCATCCGTTCGTTGTCAACCTCGTGGATAATTATGTTAATGAAGGTGTTATTGTCAAGGTGATTGATATTTTATTTGATAAATTGTGGATAGGTGAGGTGTTGTGTCAATTAATTGTGGATGTAATCATGTTGCTAATAGTAACTAATTGGACTGTTTGTGTTAAGTTCCTCAGCGAAGTGTACTACTACAACCAGCTACGGTCGGCAAGCGGAGAGCAACGCCATCCAAACTACTATCCTTTGTGCTTTCACCACGTCCCTGCGGGTAGGGACCTTCAGGCGGATAACAACCGGGGGTTTTACAACATGGAGGAGGTATAAACATGCTAATCTACTGATCTAATCAGCAACTAAAATAAACTAAAACCTAATCCGTTACAAAAAATGCAATTTATCTGTCACAAATTATCCCTCTCTCCAATATTTATAAAATCTTAATCAAAATATCCCCCTCCAGATCCACCACATTATCGACTTCACGACCGAGCTACTCCGGAGCTGGCCAGAGTCCCTCTGGGGCAAATTGAACAAGGACATAATGATTTTTACACCCTATCATAATCAGGTGACGGCGCTGCAGGTGCAGTTACAGCTGAAAGGGATACGGAACGTGGATGTGGCGTTGCTGTCGTCGGGGCAGTTGATGGGTGAATATTATGATGAATGATTAAATTAACTAAACTAATCCCAAT
The DNA here is from genome assembly GCA_034696785.1 of Lepidocyrtus cyaneus. Classification (NCBI taxonomy): domain Eukaryota; kingdom Metazoa; phylum Arthropoda; class Collembola; order Entomobryomorpha; family Entomobryidae; genus Lepidocyrtus; species Lepidocyrtus cyaneus. Next base: position 5,569 of record JAQIWX010000431.1, on the reverse strand, counting down.
TCTAATCCATTTATAATATTACCATTAAAAATTGGATGGAATCGTTAATGATAAGCTAATAATCCAATCCTTCTGTTTAGCAAAAAAATCCCGAGTAGTAATCCTATCAACAGTCCGGACGTACAAACCAGACGCAGCCATCTCCGACTCTGCGCACTTCTTCGCAGACAGAAGCCTCCTGTTCAACGTCATCAGCTCGGCGAGGAACCTGTTCGTGGCCTTTGGGGATGCGTACAGCTTGTGGAATCAGGGGGAGTGCAGGTTGGTTATAAATTGGGTTGGGATTTGGGTATTGATTTAAGGATTATGTTGTTAACATATTTGATCCCATTTTTTCTAACAGCGACATCTGGCAAAAGTTCATGTCCGAGTGCCACAGGAATGGGTCGCTGAAAGGGTTCACTCCCAAGTGCAACAACAACAACGTAAGGTTTAACTTTCAAATCAAAATGCTTTAATCAGCCCAATCTCTAATCAACTAATTTAAAAAAAATCTCATTCCAAAATTCCCAAAAAACCAGCCCACCTCACCACCACCACAACAACCCCGCCCAATCACAACCTCCCCACCCCAAAAACTCTCCCCCACCACCGACCAACCGATGCTCCACCACACCCAAAACATCTCCCCCAGCCACGGACTATACCCATCAGACCACACGTCATCATCATGGAACATCCAGCAAACGCTACCCCGATCCGACCTCTTCACCGTGTTCAGCGCCAACAACGAGACGCTTTACAGGTCAGCCGACTCTGTGTTTAAACCTCTTACATGGGATAGCAGCCAGCGGGATGTTGTCAAGCCGATATTGTATGGCAGTCCGTTTCAGTTGCCGTGCTTGCAGGGGAGTTATGATTTAGGTGCGAATAGCCGGGTACTGAAGGATTTGGATAGCAATAATCACGATGATGATGAGGTGAAGGTACTGAATAATCCTCGCAACACTACTCCGTTTCATAACTACGGGTCTATACAGCCACTCATGTCGGATCAGTCGCCGAGAGTATCGTATCGTCGGTTTTCACCAGCAAATCATCAGACTACCGGACCGCCCGGGTTCTCACCGTTACCGGACTCTAACATTGGGAACTTTTCGCAGCCGGAGAATAAGCTGTGCTATTCGTCGCCGCAGAGGGGTGGTGCGTCCGGGTTAGTGGGGGGGAAGTATAGGAATGCGAGTGGGTTTGAGGTGCCGCCGAGGATGATGAGGCAGCAGCTGGCTTCTCAGTTCAAGTCGAGAGGGAAGAAGAAACCGAGTAGGAATCAGCAGGAGATGAACTTTTTCGATGAGCTTGGGATTGTGATGAGTGGGCTGAGGTGTGATTCTAATGCTTCGAGTGAGAATACGGATGAGCAGCGGTCGCTGTTTGGTGATGATGATGAGAGTGTGGTTGATGATGATGACGAGTGGATTAGGGTTGGGGGGAGTAGAGGGAGGGGGAAAACTGTGCAGCAGCAGCAGAAGAAGAAGAAGAGAGTGGCGGGGGTTGTTAAGCCGGATGGTAATGAAATGTGTGTTGATGATAAGGTGGAGTTGCTGTCTCAGTTGCAGCCTAATTTGGCGAGGAGTGTTGTTGTGAGGGCGTTGGAGGAGAGTGGGAATGACTTGCAGGTGGCGGCGGACAAGTTGTTGGATGGGGAGTTTTTGTTGTTGGGGAGGTGAATTTTCGGTTTTTTTTTGCGTTGGTATAAAATCAGAAGTTGATTGTTTTTTTAGCGAGTGAAGTGTAAAATTTTGCGTTGTTAAAATTCAGAAATGGATTGTTATCTGCGAGTGGATGGACTGGTTTGTTTTATGTCAGAGCCAAGATACGTGCACCTATCTTGGTCAGGATTTTTTTTTGCGAGTGGAAGTTGTTTTTTTGGTGTGTTTTTAATTATTATTAAATTGTTTTTGGTTTAATTAAATTGTTTTTTTGTAAACCTTTTATGAGCTTACGCAATGTGAGCGTTTGTAAAATACCTGCTCAATTAAAAAAAACTGTTGTTGTGTCAAATATAGAACTCAAATCAATAAATTATTATTCCCTTGCTCAGTTTTAATATTAGCTCATGTTGTTGTTGTTATATTCGTATGTAATGCACGTTATTTATATAAACATCATGTTTAGAATTGTTATTATACAATCAGGCTTCTGTTTTGTAACCATGGAGATAAAAATTTCTAATATATTAAGGCTCCTCGGTTATCTAACGTTATTTTTTTTATATACTTTTAAATTGTTGTTAAATTTCGAATCAAATTACTTTTGATTAGGCAAAAAACTCGCACGTTTTTGTACTGTTATCCTCGAAAAAATTTATGTCGACAAAATTTTTTAAATGTTTTAATTATGATGATGACGCGGCATAATAAAGTAAATCATTAAATCATGAAACAATGCCGTATTAATTAATATCTCACTTACTAAAGGGTATACCTTGTTACCTACACTTGTTAAAGGGTATACCTTCCACCTCATTTGCATAAAGTAGATGTCTAAGTGTTTGGACAGGGTATATGTTAAATTTTGAACTCCATAATATTCGTTGCCATTGCTACACCACACCTACACAAAAAAAAATTTTCATATGAAAAATAAAGACGCTTCAATACACGCTGCTGCTTCTGTAAATGAACAAAGAGATTACTCGTCTCACGTCTCCCCCAACTAGGTCCCTTCTCTCATTCACCACATCTGTTTTCGTTTTTTTTTGTTGTTGTGAGTGAGTTGAGTTGGTAAACAGCAGCAGCAGTTTGGCAGTTGTTGGAGTACAACAAAGGATGAATTAATTAAAAAGTTGATTGTCTAAAATTGTCAATTAAAAAATAGTGCTAAAAAATCAACCATGTCATCATCATCCCCTCCCACCCACTCCATAATAGAGTACTTTTTCCCTCCGGAAGAGGACGGCCATCGGGTAAATATTAAATAAACCTTGATCAATTTTAAATCAGCTGATTCGCACAATAATTAAACTGATCAGCTGTTTCATAATTAAAACCCTTCAATAATTCCAGTGCGGCTACTGCAAGTCCCCAAACACGAACCACTCCCACGGCCTCTGGGCCCACTCCCTCTCCCCCTCCAACTACGAGTCCCTGCTCAATCTCGGCTGGCGCCGCTCCGGCTCCTACGTCTACAAGCCCATGAACGACAAAATCTGCTGCCCAATGTACACCATCCGGAACCTCAGCACCGCCGTCGAGATATCCAGAGCCCAGCGGAAGGTCCTCAAGCGGTTCCGGGCCTATTTAAAAGACGGGAAGGGGGGTGAGAAACAGGAACAGCTTGAATGTATGAATGTTGGGAGGGTGTTTAATAACCGTGAGAGTTTGACTGACGGACCAACTAATAATCACCATGGCGACACCACATCCCAACCAACAACCCCAAAGAAACCCCACCCATTAAAAAAGAAGCCCCTCCGCCGGGAACGCAAGCGCCTCAAACTCCTGTCCAAAGGCCTCGACCCCATAGCCTTCTTCACTCAAAACGCCCGCAACCGAGTCCTGGAGCTCGAGCAGTTCTTCACCTCCGGAGAAGACTCCGACAAGTTCCAGTTCAGCACGAAGCTGGTGCGGGTGGACGGCCCGGATTTCGAAGAAAAGTATTTCAAGATGGAGCACGCGCTCTATGAAAGGTACCAGATGAGTACGCACGGGGATGAGAAGCATGACTGCAGGGAGAGTCAGTTCAAGAGGTTTCTTTGTGATAATCCGTTTGGTTTGGAGGGGGATGGGGATCAGGTAACTGCAGAGATTTTGAAGAGATTTTTATGTAAAAATTTTTATTTAATTGCAAATTGTTAATTTACTAATTAATTTATTTTAACAGACCCCCCTGCTAGGAACCTACCACCAACACTACTACATTAACTCATCATCACCATCCCAACAACAACTATTCGCCGTCGGCGTCATCGACATCCTCCCAACCTCAATCTCCTCCGTCTACTTCTTCTACGACCCTGCGTATTCCTTCCTCAGCCCGGGGACACTAGGCGCCCTCCACGAGATCCAGCTTGTCAACCAACTCCGCAAGACAAACGGCCTGATGGAGTACTACTACTTGGGATTTTATATCCATTCCTGTGTCAAGATGAGGTATAAGGCAAAGTTCCGGCCCGCCCAGTTGGTCTGTCCGGTGAGTGGGGAGTGGGTGGGGTTTGATGGGAGGGTGGGGGGGCTGCTGGATGGGGCTAGTGGCGGGTTTGTGAGGTTGAAGGAGGGGGGAGGTGGTTTTGGGGAGCAGGATGATCGTGCTGTTGAGAAGGTTATTATTAGTATATTTATTTTTAAATATTTTCACTAAAAAAATCCTGGTCCATTTTTAATTTAAAATAATTGGTGTCATGTTTGCAGGTGCTCATCCTCCACAACCGCCGAGTCTACAAATACAAAGATTTTGTTCCAATCATCCTCAAGCAGCAGAGTGATGTGAAACGCCCCAAAAAGGACCTCCAAGAGATGCTGAAATCGTACGCGAGTCTTGTCGGACCGGAAGTCGCGAGTAATATGCTTATTTATGTGTCAGCGTCCTAAAAGGATTGTGGTTGGATTAAGGTAGTGGTAGTGTGGTAGCGTGGCTACCACACTACCACACTGCCACAAAAATATAGGTTATGTTAAATTAGGTTAGGTTAAGTTAGGTTGGGTAAGTAAACCTTCCCTAACTTAACCCAACCTAATTTAACCTTACCTAACCTAAATAGCATAGCTTTACCTATTGTGGTAGTGTGGTAGCCACGCTACCACACTGACACAATCCCACTACCTTAATCCAACCCAAAAAAGTTCCATTTAGATTTGTTCTACACTCCCCTGCTTTTTTTGTCTCTCTCTGTCAAAAGCAGTTTTAATTTTATTTTTAAACAATGTGAGTTTAAGTTGATTAAAGAGTCTAAAAAAATCTATTATGATTGAAGTGTGGTGAGCCGAGAAAAATGAAGCGACGACAGGAAAAGAATTAAACATGCTTCATGCTTAAAAAAACTGGACAGTGTTTGGCATTGCATTTTTTACTCATATTTAATTGCTAACTGATCGCAATCGTGAGAGCAAAAGAAAACGACTCATTAATTAACTGCATTTAAATAAAGTAGGCACATCAATTTCTCACAGTACCCCACCCATGAGATGATTCCGCCCGGGAAAACCAAACATTCATCTATTACAATACTGAAATGAGCTGTTTACGTTTTTTGTGTTGAGAGAGAGAGAGACACAGAACTAGAACCTGTTTTTTTGCTACTGTCATCAGCTGTTATTTGTAAACAGTTTAATATTTTAATTGATCACTAATTATTAGAAACGTAAGAATCGCTCTTCTCATCGACACATTAGTTAAGTGCATCACCTCCAAAAACTCTACTTGGAAAGCGGAAGACAACAAACAGAGCCATGTCGGAGAGAAAAGTTTTGAATGTAAGTTTTTATGAATTAGTAAATTTATTGATGTACTGCCAATTAAAATGATTTTGTACTAAATTCCCAACCTCTCGTTTATATTTGCAGAAATACTTCCCCCCCGACTTTGACCCCTCCAAAATCCCCCGAGCCCGCCAGTCCAAAAACCGGCAGTT
>JAQIWX010000430.1:0-17170 GCA_034696785.1 Lepidocyrtus cyaneus | reverse complement strand
CCTTTTCCTTATCTTTGGGCTACATATCTCCGTATTCCGTTTGCAGTTTAGGGGATTTTTGTGTTGAGGAAGAGCTTTGAAAGTGTGATGGACTTAATTCTCGGAGCTTAAAAAAAGTTCTTCATCTTTGTTACCAACTAGAAATGAGTATGACTGGTGGAGGACGGACATCTCATTGCTATTTTACATTCGTGGAACAATAATGTCTATATACACTACATATATAGGTAGGTTTTGAAAGGGGATCGACGGACTGCACGTGAGCCATGTATTATGCAGTAATAAATTGTGGCTTTGGCTGAAGCTCATAGTTTTAAATATTTTATAATCTGAAATTTATTTTGCAAACGAAAGAACTCAGTCAGCTTTTTTTTCTTTAAAAAACATAACGCAATAGCGCATATGTATATATATTATACATACAGATAGTTGTGTATTCCTCATAATAGGATTTGAAATGATATGATTATATAGAGAAGGGATGAAATGATTAGGGATCTTGCTCGAAGGAATAGGCCAGATATTATGCGTGTTTTACAAATCCGATCTGAATATTATGAATAAGTTAAAAATCTGTAAAATACGAGGAAAAGCAAAGTAATTTTGAGTTTAGCAGCTTGCGTAATTTTTTTTTTCACCTCGTGGGCCCTCGTGTCGTCCCTTTTTCTGTTTGTGTGTCGTAAGTCGATCTGAATTATATTATAGGTTTAAAAGCAACAAAATGGCCAAAAAAATGGTAAATTCGGATTACTTAAGATGAGACATTAATTAGGTACTCACTCATAGCATATGTGCAATGTATCTGTAAGATTAAAATTCATATTTTAAAGAAGAACGTATTTAATTTGCCCATTCAATCTCATTTACAATGTATCAGGCTGTCATCTAAGGTCTGCTCAGACATCGGCATCGCAACTTTGTCAAGATTGTAGCATGCATTGTTCCCTTCCTTCTGCATGAAAAGCAAACAAAGGGAAGAAGACAGGAGGAATTGCATGCATGGTGCAGCAAGCGGCGTCAGCGTTTACAGTGCAGTTTGCTATCAGTTTGCATGAGCACGATGTAAACTTGACTAGAGGAATGAGCGAGCGGAGGTTCTCTGCGAATGTTAGTTGGATAGTTTTTTTACGCTAAGGTTTGAAGCAATGCAATGCAATGCCCAAGTCACTGCATTGCATAGGTATCATCCTTCCCTTCAGATATCAACAATAACATTAGAGCAACAATGGGATGAAAGGGCTTTGGCAAAAAAAAATGAACGATAAGAGAGGAAAACCTCAGAGACTGTTATAGCACCAGCTCGCTCATCAACAATCGCTTAGTACGCGAATACCTGCTCGCGGAGTAACAACAAAGATGATGCGAAGCGACGACTTCGAAGATAACGTTTAAAGTCTTAGTGCGCTCCGGCGGTGGTAAAAGTTGTTGCCTGTTTCAAAAAAAAAGTTCTACTTGGTAGAATGCTACTTAATGCATCAGCTTCAAACTCTCGCTGCTGATTTTGTGTGTGAACAACGAAGTTTGGAGTTTTTAAGAAGAAGATCAGGGACCTCAGCATTACAAATCGTGTCTGGTAGGTACCCATGTTTAATGTCTCTTTCGAAGTGGGTAGGTTTTTTTCCTTTCGTAAGAAAGTAATTGTTTGAGAGTTTGAACTTGTCCACTAAAAGCGGAGGAGAAAAAAGTGAATGAGCCTGACTGTTTATTCATTTATCCAAAACATTTCCCCTTCCATTTCTTATTAGCAGAGACGACTACTCATTGTGGAAACTAGTTACTTGTTTCGAGTGAGGAATTTTCAGTATTGTACCTTTACCATATCATCCCACCCCAGCCATAGCAGAGAGAAGCAAGAAAACTTGTATTGTTTCTTTATTCCGTAAAGAGAAGGAAAAAAAACACCGGTCAGACAGATAAGAATCAGGTCAAACTGAAGAGAATCCCGTCGTCAAAACACCACACTAAATGGTTACAAAACGCTGAAAAAGAGCCTGCAATTTTATTCTTCCCAGCCAACAAAGTATATTTAAGTATAAGTAATAGCTACTCACTCACTCACTCATTCATACTTTTTTTCTACCCTGTGTGAATTAATCTAGCTGCGCAAGCGTAGTAGTAAAAAAAACGCTCCTCCGTAGTAAAATAGTAACAGTGAACGGAGGGTAATTGAACGTGTGGTTGGCACTAAACAATTATCGAGACTCAAGTAACAAGTTTTTATTATTCCACTTGGGCTACATCATCACAAATAACTTAACCCCAGCCTGGTACATTATACTTTGTTGCTTGTTTTTTTTGTATTGTTGTGTGAAGTTTGGTCTTAAAAGGGGAAAAGTAAATTGAATTAGAAGAGTTGACTGTTGCTAGTGTTGTGTGGTTGGTGGTAAATAAATACATGCCTAATTGTAATTGCAATCACTGGACTACTATTATTATCCTACCACGGTAGTTTTTTTTACTGACTGTGAATATTCAGCTCCATTGGAAGCTCTCTCAAGTGACTGTTGACTCTTGTGAAAAGTTGTCCGCTATAAATTATCCCTGTGTGCACTAAAAAGGTGACCGGAAAAGTACAGTTAGATTTAGAACAATCGTGAACTAGATAAATGTCATTAACTGGCGCTGCTGCTACCTTACTATATTTATTATTGCATTTCAAGAAACAAGAAATAAATTGCGCATGACACTGCTCCGCTACTAATATAAAATTGCTGTGCAACTGATTGTGAGTTGGCTCAACAGTAAACGGAGGAAATGCTACTGCACTGCAGTGCGGAAGGATAGTAGAATAAAAGATCCGGTTTTTAGAGTCTCTGGTTGAGATCATCAAAACTTTTAATGCTGATATAAAAACATGAAACCTTTTGTATAAGCTGGACGAGTTGTAAATGGTTGTCGAAACGTTTATGGATTTTTTTTCCGTCTTAGGATTAATTCCGCTTGCGCAATAAACAATTTTGTGAAATTTGAGATGCGATAAAAGTAAAAAGTGCATGTGGATTTTAGATTTAGCCGGTAATGGTGAATGAGAAGTTGGAATGTTGATAGTGACAGTTAACATGAAAGGATTGACATGTTTTTCAAAAAATAATTCTTTTGTTTTGGATGTTTTTTTTTCATATTTGAGAAGAGAACCGGCTTTCGGTAGCCGAATAACTTTCGGTTTTTAAACAAACGCATTCAACTTGATCGTAAATTTTATACGAGAAAAATTGTTTCGTTGAATTCCAATAAAAAACTAAAGCGGCAATATAAGAACTCCCAATAACAGGGTGATGATGATGCTGAGGTGATGTCATACGAAAAACTACAATTTTCCTAGATTGAAAATTGATAGATTTTTCGAGGGAAGGAGGAAGAGGAAACAATTTAATATAAACTGACTGGATGACAACATGTCCCTTTGGATTCTGGAAACAGGTTGGTCTTCTATTCAATGCAAAAAGTTATCTGATAGTCGAATACTTTAAACGTTCAGCTTTCTCATTTCATATTAAAGAAGAAATATTCCAGCAAAAAAAAATTTTCTTCCAGGAAGGTGTGTAATATAATTGTTAAAGATGAAGGTAAAAGACGCATGAACCGTTCATCATTTCTTTCATCATCAAACAACAAGGTTACTTCCTTTTAAGTTTCCAATATTTTTCCAATCAAACTATTTCAGACGTTTTTCATCAATGTTCATGAAATTGATTATTCTGAGGAGGAAAATCAAAAAGTGTTTTGACCTGCTCTGTGTATTTATTTACGGATAGGACAATGCTCTTTAAGACGAGAGGATGAGGAAAAGTTGAGGCAATCGTAAACTTTAGATTCCGGTTTAAATTATAAGAAGAAATTTCGTCGTCATCGTCAGGACTATGATTCAGGAAGATGATCCTCAACATTCATATAAAGCCCAACCATGTCTTCAAAATCAAATATTTTCCCTTTCTCCCCTTTTTAAATTTAAAAAAATTCTTTATGGATGAACGTTTCCATTCGGATTGGCTATATAGTATGGAATGGGAAATGTTTTAAGTCAGTGTGTCGGTAGTTGTTTGGTTGATGAAACAAGTGTTTGAATGCACCCCGCTGCTAGCACTTCATCTCCGTCTTCATCTTATTTTAATATTTAAATATGGAAGGATGATGATGATCATGATCATGAGGAGGGTGATGGTGATGCAGTGGGAAAACGAGAATTCATTTTAAGTTTTTCTGTTACAAGCTTGCACTCAAGCACATTTTTATTTGCATGAATAATTTTTCTCCTCGGTAGTAGTCAGTAGTCGTAGTTTAGTAGTAGGTAATATGTTTAGTCTTAAGGTAGACAATGTAAGGAAGTTTACCTAAAATGTTACCTGAGTCAAGCCTGAGGACAAGGCATCTTTTGTCCACAAGCCGAGTGAGTCCCGTCGTCATCAGCACATCAGCCACGGAGCCAAGACCAACTACAAGTTTTTTGCATTTGCAAGGTTTATTTACGCCCGTGACTTTCATGAGCATAGCTGATTTTTGACAGTTCACTGGGCCCCTTCTTCTCCCCTCATAAAGGAGTCACTACCTATAGAAAAGTCATCATCATGTCATAATGCTCCTGTCACATCTCTTTCTTCAAAGCCTATTTATTGTTAGGAAGAAATTTCAATTCCTACTTCTTCTCCTTTGCCGTACACACGGGTTTCCGGTCGTATGGATAATAATACAAAATTATATGCATAAAATGTATACACAGTTCTTCCTAACATCCAATTTTCAAAGAAGAGATTTTCGGAGAATTTTATGACTATATTCCGTTTCACAATAATTGTTGTATATTTATTTACCTCCATTTGAACTTTCTTAATGAAGGCGTAGCAAGTAAGCAGGTGCAATTTTAATGACGGATCATTATGGCTTTTAAAAGTGACAATGAGAATGGAGGACTTCAAAAGTGATTTTAATTGAAGTATAACTGTGATTGATATTTAGAGCTTCTGTAGCTTCTGTACAACCCAGTAAATCATGTAGTGCTGGTGTGATGATGACTCCATTCAAAAATGACTTTCTTCCGAATAAACCCTTCCACCGACAAAAAAGTCCTCAGGTGTTGCTCCACAAAATGATTTCGATTTCAGTCATGTACAATACGTACGCACCTCATTACGCATTCAGTCAGTCACCTTTGTAGTCATGTTTCCTCCGGTGCATATTGTCGTGTCATGTCATTGCCGTTGTCATCACTGAAGAAAATGACGTTTTTCTTCTTCAACTCAATTTTGTAAAAAAAACAGTTGTGTAGGCTCATCATAAATCCTTCCCAGCTAGTTGACAAGCTGTAACAAGCCATCTTTATTCTTCGACTATCATATATTCACACTGTCATTCATATTCATAATTTCGTTGTTCCCTACCATTAGTTATGCGATAGGATAGGGAGGGAGAGGGACTCAAAAGGGAGCTTTCTATTTTGAGAGGACATCTTTTTTCTTTTTTTAAAGTCCAAACTCCCTTTCCAATGTGTGACCTGTCCGCTTGAAAGAAATGTAAATTGGAATGTAAAGATTCTGAAAGAAGGAAGGACAAGGAATAATATAGTATGCACTTGTTACAGAATAGTTTTCGGAGCGTGGAGCGTTCTACTACCAATCTAAAAAAAATCTCAAATCTCTCAATTAGGCATACAAAAGTAAAGGGATATGTTTTTTTTTAAGCATGAATCAATGAATGAATGAGAAATCTTTTTATTGGAGTGGAGTGAAGATTTTTTTTCTCTCCGTAGCAGAAAAAATACAAATAAATGGTGAGAGATGTTAATGTTACACACCATTCAATTTTAGATTCACGCTGATTACAATTGCCACAACAATGATAACACGGTGATATGATGGGATTTGATTAGATATGATGATGTCTGTAATCCCATTCACAACAGTTGTGAAGCAGCGTAGCGCAATCGTCTTCGTTGCTGCTATCCCCATCACTGGTTACCTTTTTTTACGAGAAAGTGGACTTAACTCATGTCAAAATGTGACTGTGAGCCTCTTAAGGAGCCTATTTTTTACGAGTCTCCCTCAGCCCCACAACACTCCGCAATATGTGTGCATTGTTGTCACACAATTGTGTGTGAATTATTCATAGCCATTCATACTTATAGTATCATTCAGTTTGAGGATTATCTACGGAGACGTGCCAATTGGCGCCAATATTTCTATTATTAGAAGAAATGAAAACTTTGAATGGGGATATGATATGTGAAGAGGAGGAGAGCTCTCAACTTTCAATAACATTTGTTAATCTCCAATTTATTTTTTATTAATAATAATAGTACAATTTCAGTTTCGTATTGTGATCGTCCTCCGTCACAATCGTCATCACCAAAAGTGGAGGATGGTGATGTTGCATGTTATGATCTCCACCAACCAAGTCTCAAGTGAGATGCAGTTTTTTTGCCAGGCTCTTCTGCAAATTTCTCTCCTCTGTAACAGTCATATTGACATGATCATCATCATCATCGTCCGGCGTACACAAATAAGTGTCCGGCTGGCAACATGTTTGTCTGGGTGCATTGCCTCTGCTCCTGCTAGTATTTTTTGCAATATTTTTGATCCATCACTATGCACCTTACCATCATCTCTATTTTAGTCCCTTATCGAATTAAATTTGCACTTCGGTCGGTCCTTGCTTCTCCCTCACTCTCAGCCAAGAGTAGTCTAACTCGGCTGGTCCGTTTTTCTCTCTCTTCATCGTCACTATTTACTACAACTACTTCTACTATTACACACGTACCCGTAACGGACGCAGCAACTTTGCAGGGGAAAAAATTACATGCCCCACTTTTACCTTTTGTGTATCGTATCTCCCATTCATTCATTCATTCATTTCATTCATTCATTCAAGTCCAATGAACAAAAAGAGAGAGAGGATGGATGCACTTGTACTTAAGTTTTATTTTAGCTTCTCATTCTTATTCATCAGCAACAATTCTTCAATCCGCCTCTGCATAACCCATATCAATGTATCCACACCGCATCACATATCATGAGCATCATCATTGTCATCCCTAGTCTTTTACAAAAGCCCATTGTAGCAAATGACTATCATCATCATCATAATCGCTGTAACAAAAAACAACATCGTTTATATCATCTTTCATTTTTTAGTGTTTTCTTTACTCCCCAAAATAAATAGACGGGTAAATGATACCAGCGATAAATTGAATTGGCTATATCCTTCTACTAAAAATAAATAAAATTTATTTGAATGGAGTTGACTGATTGTGAGTTGGGTCGTGGAATGCTCATTATTCAGTTGCTCGTTGTTTAGTGGGAGCATATTTATCGCCAACTATTAAGCAATAACTGTCTAATATTTTTCCCTCTGTATACAACGATTTCCCACGCAGAAATAAAACCCAAGTTGAAATCTTCCGAGGTTAATTACACACGTGATAATTGGTGATCAAACGTGCTTCTCATATTATTCATTTTTTCCTAAAAAAAAATAATAATATCTGTCTTACACTCATCATTAATTAGATTGCATGAGAGGAGCGTGACAGCGCGAGGGAAAAGGGATGTCATCATAATGACTAGACAATTATACATGATTTTAATTTCTTGGCGAGCGACCCGCTCTGTCAATTTTACGGTCTGGTTGCAAAGGACAGGGAGTGGTTGAGGCTTTTCAACGAATAAATAAATTAAATTGGATTGTAATTTTCAATCATTGTTTGGGATTTTTACAAACCTCACAGGAGACAAGTGAGGGGTACTGTTATGTGGTTCCATTGTGTGTGTATTACCTTATTCATTCATTTAATTTCGTTTTGTGAATATTTTACTTTCTATCTAAAATGGATAGAAGGAACTAAAAGGGAAAAAAAGTTTACCTTTTTAAAATGGACTTGATGAAGGTGTGAATGCAACACAATTAACTTGTATTTACATGTGACGCTGGCGAGTAATAGAAAAAGTGAGATTTCAGCTCTAAATATGATTTTTATCATAATAATTATGAGGATTCTGATTATGATTATGAGGATTATGAAGTGCTGATATTTGCATAAATTTGCCTTTCTTATTATTATCACATCCTCTCATAATAAAACACACACAACACGTTTATTCATGTGTCATTCACATGCAAACAAAAAGTAGAAATTTTTGTCACGTTGTTTTTGTGTTTTTTTTATGAAAAAATATATGTATACCATGCATGGGAGTTTGATAAAGAAGGGGGGCTATGCATTTTCTCTTTAAATTTCGTGGAAACAAAATAATGTAAAATGTAATGTAATAATAGAGGAGAGCGTTGACATGATCTATCCAACCGAGTGGTTAGGTATACATGCTTATAATTTGATTTCTATCATATTGATTCTGATGATGATGATGACTTGTTAAGAAGTGCAGAAAAACTGCCCTTTAAACTCTTCCTATACGAATGGGTTTGTCTACTACTACTGCACTGACCACGACCACAAACTTGGTTTCCTTTTTTTAGTTTTTTAGTCCCTTGACAAATTTACGATTTTTTCGCTTTAAATCTGAATCCCTTAAAAAAATTGCTCAACTTGGTTATGTAGCGTCATAGGTATGCATTGTATGCATATAATCTCTTAAGATTTTTAAACTGATTTCGAACTGTTCAATGCATTCAATTAACGAGCGTTTTGTACCTACATGAAATAAAACTGGTAACTGGTGGTGTTCCTACAAAAGTAAAAAACAAATCAAGCAAAACGTTAACAGAGTCGACTCGAATGCGATACGATATCTACTTTTAAAAAATTGCGGCTTGCTGAGATCATAAATTTAGCCTGTTGGTATTCCCTAATAAGACATCATGATTAGTTTGACAGATTGCTGATTTATTTGGCAAAGCAGGAGAGGGAAAGATGTAGTCATGGTATTATGTACTGATCTTTCATTTCATTACTATTTTGGTATGGATTTTTGGGACTGGCCTATGGCCTGATCTGGTCTATGTGGTTGAGTTTGGCTTGGAGCAAATTGAGCGTGATTTTGGCAGGAAATAATAAGTAAGTGCAGCAGTGCCTCAATCTTGTTTCAGAAATGTCAGATTTTAAGGTGGGGGTACGGAAAATCTATTTTCCCAAATGTCATTTCACTAAAGCAAACATAGACAAACATACATACCAACAATATTGAAACATTTAATTCAATTTATTTACAACTTGTTTATTTTTTCCTTCCCTTCCAATCTCAGTCTCTCGGAATGAACATAAATTTCTAATTTTAGCAGATTTCCTCCTTCGCCTAATTGACAAATGGATAGGTAGATGCAAATACGTACTGTACAGTTTTGTTTATTTCCGTAGCAGCAACTAAGACTGAGAGAATTTAAATATTATTTAAATATGTCAATTTCAAACCCGCAAACATTTCCCTGTTCAGTTACTACAGATACATATATATTTATGCAAATGGGAAGCTCTGTAAAATGGGATTGATTGAATGGCTACGATAAAAATAGAATTGTTAATTTATGGGATGATTGTAACGGTACTTACGTTCTCTCCTTAATCATATTATTATTTATACATTTTATTTGCCAGCTATCATCATCTATCTTCATTGTTACGTTACAGCTCATGTACTCCTCCAACTGGTACATGTCTCCATCCATATTTACCTTTTTCAAAAACTCTTGCCCATAAAGACCTGACCAGTCATTACATTAAAAAACATTGTCTTAATTAATGTCATAAATAAACATGCACTGCTTCCTTACATGGACTGCATTTCCCTCCTATTTATCATCTTTCCCTACTACTAGCAAACAAACTAACGATAAGCATGATGATAAAAAATATTATCCTCTTCAACATTATTCACGCTATTGGCCTGTAATTGATAAAAAAAGTAGACTGTAAACATAACTGTGGTTGTAAACTTGACTTGCTAAAAGTTGATACATGTTTATGTGCTTATGTAGCATTTAAAAAAAACCAAGCCAACCCAAAAAGCATCTTTTCCTCCGTCATGTCATTACCAAACCTGCAAAATGCACTGCTGCTGCTGCACAGGTTTACATAAATTGTTGCTGACTCATTTTCGTCCCATTTTCTCCTTTTGGGAACTTGCCTCAAGTGTTAATACGGTTAGTTTAAAAAGTAGATGCAAAAAATTTCAATTGATAAAAATCAGTGTCATTTTTTAAAGGAGCAAGCGAGTGAGTGAGCTCCATCCAAGGACTGAAAAAAAAATTATAATATCATCAATTTCAATTCACCTGGCACCATTTAATTATTTTGTTTGATGAATTACTACACTGATTGCGAATGGGATGGTGTTGCTGGTGATGATGATGATGATGACCATGATGATGATAATGAATATGTTCAGGCAAATGGTTCAATCGTGGCACACGACAGTTTTCCCTTGATTTACGTGCATACGAATGACAGCACTCATTTCGGAGATATGAATGCATGGGTAATCATGATATGATCAAAACAGAGATTTATTTTCTTTGTTAACTTAGATGGAAACGGCGGGTCTCTTTACATGTAGGTCGTCCATCTTTTAAAATAATGTGAAAATTGTGTGGGAACCATCTGTAGCCCCAGTCTTTGTTAAATCCCTCCGCTAACATTCACGTCAGTATCGATAAAATCTCCGACATAAATTTGAAGTCTTGATAAACCATCAACTGAATATTTAAGCGAGTTAAAGCGAGAGAAGTAATAATGCAAACTTATCAGGGTAATCTACTTGTGAAGACCATGTTGATTCTTTAATGATTGGAAGAAAGAAAAACTCCCTGTGTCACTCCCACTGACAGATCGGTACGGCGTTTCACTGAAACATTTTTCATCGAGAAACTTTCCATCGAGCTTATTAAACTACCACTTCTTTTCATTTTCCATCATGATTTGATGGCCATGGACGAAATTCTCTACCCATGAAGGAAAGTATCTGTAGATATGCAAATGACGGATTGTTCAACACTTCAGTTTTCTGTAGTTGTTTAGTACTAAAGTCTTTTACTGATTATAAAATACAACATGTTCTTGTTGAATACAAATGTAGTAAGGAATTTTTACTCAAACTAAACTCCAACTCAAAAACCCAGATGACAGTGTTAATTACGACTAAGGATAATAATTAGGACACCGTTTGTTTTAAGCAAATGATTTTGTTATAATAAGTTAGCATTCTTACTTAAGTATTCAGGAGGATTGTTATTGTATTTGTTTTGATGGATTTATTAATGCATCTTTGAATTTGGCATGAACTACATCCATAATTACACGATTATAGTCAAAACCTCTTAAAACTCCACTTGTTTGGTTTGTCAATGACTATACTCGTTTCTAGACGTTTGCAATTTTGTCAATCCTGATCTCCGACAATGTGGTTGGTATAAACAAAAGGGAAGGAGTAAAAAGAAGAAGAAAAAATCTCGGACATAAGGAGGACATAATTGACCGTGTTTTTTCGTTTCGTGAATAATGGACGCGTTCTTGTCTTTCACAAAAAAAAGTGTTTATTGAACTTGCACAATTTAAGGATTGGGTATAACAAAAGTGATAAAAATCTGGTACATGTACCTATAGAGGAAGGCAATGCGCCGAACATTAGTTTTCTCAGGGGAATGCTGTCCTTGCTAATTATTTGAATAGTTAAAAGAATGCGTTCGTATTTATCCACTTGGTATCTATAAAGGTCTTTTTGACAATGGGTCGGGTGGTGAATTTAGGAGACAGCTGGGACAGCAATTAACTGCTTAGCTCTGTTTATTTCACCATCACTCACCACCATAATCATCACTGACCGAATGGCCCATTACTCCCCAGCTGCATTCTTTTTGCTTGAACAAATCGCGAGGAAGGAGCATGAGTAAAAAATGCAAATATTTAAATGTCATTGCATTGCACATGCGTGAAGGAAGTAAGCCGCAGCTAAAACCAACTATTTAAATGTGCAAAAATTATCTGTTCAATTTGTGGCCCGGCGTTCAATGTTAATGACGGGGACGATGTCATTGTGGACGATGACGATGATCATGATGAGGGGCAAATATAAAGTGGTATTGAGAAAGCTTTTGGGAAATCAGAGTTGACCTTAAAAGGGGAAAATGGATGTCAAAGGAAAGAGGAGGACGCTGTTTTTCCCCTTTGTTCACACTTAAACTCCGCATCATTTTTGGTGAAATGACTGATGATGGGATGATGAACAGAAAGGGAAGCTTGTCATTGTTTGAGAAAAAACTAATATGCGTATAGTGAGTACCGAAAAAAAATCCATGCTAACAACAACAGCATACATCCTGCCCCACTCCTACTCCACTTCCATTTCACATCCGTAAAAATAAATTGTTCCGTATTTATTTGCACAGTTAAAAAACTAAATTGGAGGAGGATTCATTAGCTCGGGATCTGTAACAAAGCAACATCATGTCACGTCAAGCCTTTTTAAATGTCGGAGCTTGGTGCGGGCAAACGGGGAGGGAACTTTTTTGTCGGTTTATGTTTCTGTGAAAGGTTTCTCATGTCCATTCGAGTTGACTTGCAGTTTCTTTCTCTCCCTGAAATGGACAGGGTAAACATAACAGAACAATTATTTCAAAAAACATCATTACGATACAAAGGAGCCTGCCCTTATTTTCAAAACAATATGTGACTTTGCGTTTACCTTTGTAAAGCTTCATAAAACATGTTATCATAGTCCATTACCTTTTTTCTTCACAAATGTATTTGCTTCTTTCAAACTGTGACTCTTTCTATCAACCAGTATACCAGGAGCAAAGTGAATGTCCAAAATGTTTAAATATCATCTTCATTATCATCAAGGCACCTATGGTTACAGGGACTTTGCCGAAATGAAAATAAAATATGAAAAATTAACAGATGTATCGTTATCTCCCTCGTTTATCAGCAATTCTAACGACATAAGCAGAGTAACACTGTCCTTTGCTATTATTGCTGCTGCTGCTGATGATGATGTTGATGTTGAACATATGTAAATAATGATGACATTTAACATGATAAATGATTGCATTTTTTTCTTTGGAGATCCTCATTCATTTTGATTTTGTGCATACCTATTTAAGTACACCACCAAAATCCACATCACAATTGGATTGCATGCATCCCCCTTTCTCTTCCTTGTTTAGAGTGATGAGAATTATGTTTGGATCCTGTCCTATCTCTTTATAAAAAAAATGGTATATTTGCATACTTACATACTTTTAAAAAAGGACTCTTTAAATACCGTTTGCCCTCAAGCCCTCCTTTCTGTAATTGTATTGTATTGGTCATTGCTTAATAATGGAATATAATTGGATATGATGTGCATCTTCCTAAGTATTCAAACAAGTGTCATTCATTATTGATCCATCTCTCCCAATATCCTCAAGCATAATCTATTTAAATTTGCAGATTTTTTTTTTAAACTGAAAAAAGATTACCTTCTTTCTTGATTATTTGCAAACTGTTATGTTGGTTGGTTGCATGACCGAGTTCACCTCCGGCATATTTAATTCTTTTGCTATTTTCTTTGGCAAAAAAAGGGTAAAGGATATTTATTATGCTAATCTGTAAAAAAAAAATACGGCACGCCTAAATCATAATAATATCACATTTACTTACAATGATTGACAACTTCATGTAAGTAATATAAAAATGGGAAAATCGCCAAATATTTTAACAGTTTGGTTAGTTAGGTGGCAGTCCATCATCCCAGATGCTATTAAATTATTATCTTCCTTATGTCTATTATTTGAAATCTATCAAATCTGATTAGATTAGGGAATAAATGTGCTTCTGGTGTTCATCATAAGATGGCAATAATAATGATTATCATCATCCCGATTCGCAAATTGGTGGCTTCCGTCCGTCATTATGCTAATATTATTATCTCGCCCTCCAGCAGGCAATCAAGAAGGATATCTTCTTCTTCTCCCTTCTGGGAGCACAATTGCTCAGAAATAATAAATCAGCAGTGATTTTTTTATTATCCCAAGCAAATAAGAGATGCACGATCTAGCCTTAAGACAGTTTTAGAATGGATTGTAGTAAGGGGAAAACGTCATATCCACTCACCAGTCTCATTGTCAGTTACCCTCAAGTAGAATTATTTTTTTTTAAAGAAACTGATAATACTGCAAAGTCATATTAAACTTGAGGGATGATGTGATGTGATATGGTGCAGTGATGCGTAGATTATTCTGATTGCGAGTGTAAAAAAAGTATTTTGCAGGTTAGCGGATGGAAACTGCTCCTGCAAATTCTCTGCCACTTGTTGATGATGAGGAGAGTCCCTCTCAGTGTCATCGAGAGCAGGAGGACGACGGCATACACACTCCGTCTATTTGCAGTTATTTTTTCGCACCATCTACGCGTGCATCCTTTTTATCTTTTTCTCGATAAAAACACAGAGTTGATAAATGATTAAGGGAAATTTATTGAAGGTAATGATGGCAATTCTCCTAACAACATGAATGTGGGGAGAAGACGATCAAGATGATGGGGATAAATTGCGCTTGAGTACCAGTGTATGTCTCAGTGATGATGGTGGTGATGGGATTAAATTTTTTGCAGAAAAAAATATATATATAGGTATTCAATGTCTCTAACTTCAAAAGCAAACTGATGTATGATGTACAGTTTTTTTTTCTTCAGTTTTATTAACCTGATGATGATGATGATCATGACGATGACAATGATGAACGGCAGAAAATACTGAAGGAAAAAAATAAAGCTAAAGCCGCAACCTTCTTCACTTCAAAAGCCGGTATATTTATTTATAGAAAGGAGATAAATATAGATTAAAAAAACTTCCCGTTCGACTCTCTTACGCAACTGATTATTATACAAATCTAAGCCTTTGATCTTTCCACAATAGTGGAGGTATCCTTTCCTCTCCCTCAGTTTTAACAACGCGCCTAGCTTAAACAATACGTTGAGCTTTAAAAAAAACTATGACGATGACTTCACGTCATCATGACTAAAAAGTCTCGCCAAGTCGCCGCTATAAGTCATTTCCTGAAGACGCTGCGCAGAAACTGCAGTTTTACCCTTTTAAACTCATTCATAGATAAGATAAGCTCATTTAGTGATCTTTCTATTTTATCAAAATTGGGTTGCGCACGCATCATACATCTACAGAAT
This sequence comes from Lepidocyrtus cyaneus, assembly GCA_034696785.1. Taxonomy (NCBI): domain Eukaryota; kingdom Metazoa; phylum Arthropoda; class Collembola; order Entomobryomorpha; family Entomobryidae; genus Lepidocyrtus; species Lepidocyrtus cyaneus. Next base: position 2,070 of record JAQIWX010000430.1, on the reverse strand, counting down.
CTCCCCAAATCTGTGATTATGAAGTAAATGCTGCCATTATAATGTTTGCCCAAGGTGAATGCTCAGATTTTTGATCCCGTATCATAATATCATTGTTGTTTGCTTTTTTTTTGCAAAAAAAATCACATCTCTGAAAACAAAAAGCTATTAAAATGAGTTTGAATGGAAGAAAGGTGAAGTAAGCACTTTATAAAAAAGGGATAAAAAAAGAAATAAAAAGTTGTTCCCTTCTTCTACATTCCTCATCATCAGCATTGCCATCCCAAAGCCTGCAAAGTTATTGATGATGTTCATGGCCTTATCCAACAAGACAATTAATGTCTGTCTCGTGATTCATCTGTCGTCTTTTCCTAGGGTGAAATTCATGATGATGATAACAAAAAAAAACATATATTTATTTTTATATGTCATCATCCCCATCATGATTGTCATCCTCTATACTAAAACAAGCATGTACATATAAAGTCAGAGTTGTGCAGTGATACTGTTTTTTTTTTGGACAAACTGCATAGTTAATTTAATATTCCCTAAAAAAAATAATTTAAATATAGAATGTCTTTCTCCTTTTTCATCATTTGGGATGCTTAAAATAGGTATATGATATGGTCATCTCTGTAGGTACATGTATGCTCTTCTTTGGCTCTTCTGACTATGACACTTTTTATTACAAGCACTTATTATCTCACATTCAATTCAAGCATCATCATCAACTATTCCAACAATTTGCTCTGCTCCACTCACTCCAATTGTTGCGTAATCATGAGGATTGTTATTTAGAAAATGGATTTTTATCCAATGGTTGCTTGTTCAGTTGAAAGTCATGCGGGAGCTGAATACTAACTAGGTCCACTTATGTACGTTGTTGTCCTGTTACTTGTTGTAAGTTACATACATTTTTTGTGAGCATTGTCAATATTGATAGTTTTCGAAGTGTTTCATCACATCTCCAAAAATGGACCATGTTATGTTGGTATAAAAATGGTGTGACAATAACCGCAGCAGCTAGGTAGGCAGAGTTTTCTTTTATCGGAGTGCATATTACACATGAATTTGCATAGAATACTGAATTCAAAGATATAATATCGAACATATGGCCTGCAAAAATATTTTTTTTACATAATGAAAATAAAATGATTTCAACATCATCATCATGATATATTTATTATGATCATGTTCTGAGAACGCTCCAAATCACCGCACCATTTCAACTTGTCCTTCTTTTCTTCAAATAGTCTATTTTTGGGATTTGTAACGGGATCCGTATAAAGATGTGTGATGCGGAGTTGTCAAGTCCTGTTGATATTTTTTTGTACAAGGAATTATGCAACAACAAATCTATTAGGTATGCACATCTTAATTAGCACAGAGCATAGGTAGACATGGTCATTACATGTTTTTTTTTCTTCTTTTAGAATTAAAAAAAATGGAACTTGAGACTGAAATCCAAGCTGTTATGTTAGCACACACTTTTTAAACTACTGTGTCAAGAGTTGAGTGGGGGGAATTACGGATTCCTAAAAGGAATTCGAGTGAGAACGACAAAAACGTGAATGGCATGTCATTACACAATTATATAGCTGTTCTATATTTGTGTATTTGGATAAAATTGTTTCTCATTTTTTCATTCATTAATAATGACAGATTTTTACATTATTTTTTTGTGTGAAATCAGCTACAATATCGTCATAAACGCAGAATATGGGATTATATTTTGCAGAGAGAATTTAATAGCTTGTTTAATGGTGAGCTTGTGCCGTTTACCGAAAATAAAACATTTTCATTTTAATATGTACATTACATAATCATATTACTGATATTATTGATATGGTATGAGTACATCTCTGACTGAGTTTATCGCGAATTCGTTTTACGATGTGCCGTATTCCCCAGGCGGTTTTCAAGTATTGTCCGTCCGTCCATTTTATGCAATTTCTGCTCAATTCATTTTTGTTCTGCAAAAAAATACCTTTCTTTTTATTTATATCGAATTGTGAATAAAGTATTCAGTCACACAAGTAAAAACCATTTACTCGTACATCCATCCATTCATCCACATAATCAGCGCAATTT
>JAQIWX010000429.1:0-17202 GCA_034696785.1 Lepidocyrtus cyaneus | reverse complement strand
TTGTAGCTCAACGAACTCGACCTCGAATCAATCCACCACTCCCAGCCCAAATCAAGCTCATCGAAGGTCAACCCCTTACGCTACGCACGACAGTCAAGGCTCATCCCATTCCCGAGCTTTCCCTCAAGTTCGATGATGCCGTCGTTCCATACGAGCAGCGAACTATTGAAAATGGTCTTGAGTTTGAACACAAGGTCCCTCAAGTAACTACTTCTGGAAAGTACGTCCTCACCGCGAAGAATTCGGAGGGCGGGACAGAATCCGAGTGCCAGCTAGTGGTCATCTCCAAACTGAGGGAGGGAGCTTTATCACCTCCATCATTTATTGAAGAGCTGATGGACAAGAAAATCAACGAAGGCTCTGAGCTCGTCTTGATGGCCAAGGTGGACGGTAATCCAATTCCGGATGTTGAGGTCCTCAAAAATGGGCAAGTTATTGGAGGGCTGGAATCTGTGGAATTCGATGGAAGCGTAGTCAAATATAGAATGCCTGAGGTCAGGGTCGCTGATGCCGGGGAGTACGCCATTCGGCTGGTGAACAGTGAAGGCGAGTCCTGGAGCAAGTGTGCCATCTCAGTAAATAAGGTATACAAGGCTCCCGAGTTCCTCCAGAAATTCTCGGACCAGGCTCAGCTTCCTTCAAGGGACTGCAAGTTTGGAGCCAAGATCAGCGGCGTTCCAGCCCCATCTGTGAAGTGGCTGAAGGATGGGAAGGAGCTGGATATGAGCAGGAATGACAAGTACAGGGCGCAAATCGACGATGACAAAGTCGCGCTCCAAGTCAGGAATTGTGATGATTCCGACATTGGAGTGTATACTTGCGAGTTGTCAAATGTGGAGGGGAAGGCGGTGTGCAACGCCAAGTTGGACGTTGTGGATGATCTGTACGTACATGCCAAACTTTCAAACATTCGAAATAGCTAATTAGCTAATGTAAAAGCAAACTGTTAAATTAAGTTTTTATTGTTATTTTAGCCCTCCACAAGCAGCAAGAACAGAAGCGCCATATTTCTTGAAGACCATCGGCTCCACAGAAGTCTACCCTGGCATGCAGTCAAAATTCACTGCTTGCATTGGAGGCATCCCAGATCCTGAGTTCGAATGGTTCCGGGATGGTAGCCGTATTCATGAGACTCCAGGCTCACGAGTTCACTTTGTTCGTGATGGAATCGGTGCGGGACTAATCAAGCTGGTTATCAACGATACGAATATCGGCGACTTGGGCGAGTACAAGCTGAGGATTTTCAATGACTTGGGTGAAGCAAGCTGCTCTGCAACTCTTAAATTTGATTGTAAGTTTAGTTACAATAATCTTTTAAGTAACAGAAAAGTAAAAGCAAAGTATTTTAAAAATTGTCTCACTTTGCCCCATAACAGCCTTCGATCCCCGAAGCAAGAAGGAACAGAGCCCACTTGGCGACTACTACATGGGCTACAGCGACCTCCGTCCAACAGCCCTTCCCGATAGGCCAGTCATCACCAGGATGGACGAAAAGTCCCTCACCCTCAACTGGAAGGCGGCGTTGCCCAACGTCCACTCCAAGTTCCCATGTACCTACCTCCTCGAAATGGCTCCCGCGGACAGCAACGACTGGAAAACTGTCTATTCCGGTCTCAAGAACTGCTACGCAGATGTGGACTTTCCCAGTCCCACCCTGGATTATAAATTCCGCGTGAGGGTGCAATGGGGTGACAAATTCACAAGTGAGCCAAGTCCTTACGTCATCACGAACAGGAACAAGTTGAACTTGGCTCCACCACATTGGCAGCCCATGGTGGTGCCATCCATCCCACGCTCCTACGACCTTTCTCGGCCACCCCACCCGGAATACACGCATCCACCCCGTTTCCTCAATCCGGAAAGGGATAGCCAGTATGTCCCCCGGAATACCCCTGCAACGGTTCACTTTTCTGTTTATGGCTATCCCAAGCCAACTCTTGGCTTCCGATTTAATGGAGAGCATATCGCTTTGAGTCACACTTATCAAGACAACGGACTTATCACACTTTTCTTGAATGAGATGAATGAGACCAAGGTGGGGACTTATGAGTGCATCGCCACCAATCCTCATGGAAAGGCTACCCAACCGGTTCAACTCTGCCTGACAGAGTACCCCTGGTTCCTGGAGCACTTGAAGGAGACCCACATCTGCGCAAGAAAGAATGGACGACTTCATTGCGTCATTAGTGGCATCCCATGTCCAACCATCCGCCTGTTCAAAGACTGGCATCCATCCGGCCGTCAATTCCAAGTGGTTCAAGTTGACGAGTTCACCGTCTCCGTGACTATTCTCTTCGAGGATGCCCTCCTCCGAGATGAAGGTCTTTATTCAATTGTTGCCACTAACCAAGCTGGCTCATCCCACTCGTCAGCCACCCTCCGCGTCCATGAAGATGAGCATGCTTACAACTGGCTCAACTATGGAGTCCGACCAAGGGTCCTCCGCCTCAGAAAATCCGATCCCAACGACTACTACCACTTTGGAGAGCTTATCGGAAGAGGAACTCAAGGTTGCCATTATCACGTTGTCGAAACAAGAACCGGAAACGCTTGGGCCGCCAAGCGAATGGTCCTCAACGAAGGCAACAGTCTGCATCGTCACATGATCGAAACGGAAATCGACAACTGGGCCAATGTGAACAGCCCATATGTTGTCCGCCTATACGACGGCTTCTTCGACAACCGAACGTTCGTCCTCGTCAACGAGCTCTGCAATGGAGGGGATCTCTTCGGCCATCTTGTATACGAGTTGGAGGAATTTGATGAATATCTCCTTCGCGGATTCATGGAGCAAATGTTCAGGGGTCTGAGGGATCTCCACGAAAGCAAGTTATGGCTTTGTGGACTCCAGCCCCTGGACATCCTCCTCACACACAAGCGCTCCAACCACATCAAATTAACTGATCTTGGCCTCTCCCGTTTCGGAGACCCGCAACCGCACCGCTACTCCCACCCCGAATTCGCCTCCCCCGAACTGATCGCCTTCTCACCGATATCAGCAAAGACAGACATGTGGTCCGCCGGAATCATCGTCTACATCCTGCTCACAGGTCACCATCCATACGTCGGTCTGAATGACCAGGAGACCATGGAAAACCTGAAGAACTGGAATGGACAGTTGAATGAAGAGCATCTCAGCAAGCTCAGCACGGAAGCGAGAGACTTCCTCCGTCGACTGCTAAAAATCAACGCACAGGAAAGGATGAGCGCATTCGATGCTTTGGAGCATCCCTGGTTTAAAATGGACAGGAGCACCGGCCACACCAGCCTGTTTAGCGAAGGTCACGTCAAATACTACAATCATCTTCGGGGCTGGCAAAGCAATGCCAACTGTCTCGAGCTATTCCGAAGGAATCCTCTGGAGGTTGCGTACAAACATCCAAGCAAAATGGTCTACCCTCCGGGATATGACTGGGTGGAGGAGAGGGAGTTCAAGGTGGTCACAAGGAGTGACTGGGAGTTTCCAAGGCCAAGTATTGAAATCGATGATTTCGTTTCGGAGAGCCAGTAAGTTCATGTTTCAGTCCAATCATTCAAAAAAATGCTAATCTCATATTGCCCCGAAACGGGTTTAAAGTCATTTTCTTCCCGATTTTTTTTTCATGGAACAGTTACCAATCCGGTGATGACACTTATCTCCTCCAACTGAGGGACACCGACTTCCCAGCAAGACTCAGGCAGTACATGAAGGTCGCTGCAAGCCAGTCTCCTTCCTTCGCATTGCATTTGCAAGGGTCATACTTCGATCTAAACGTGAGTGTTTTTCTTTTCTTTTCAATTTTATTTTATGCATTCTGATAATTTTTTTTATGTGAAAAAATAATCAATCTTGCAAGCCCCATTATTGCATTCGGGTCATTGGGAATTGCAAATTTTAAGACTGAGATTTATAACTTGGCCCAGTTTCTAGTAAAACAAGAAACATCGACCAGCCTGCTTCTCTGCAAAACAATTAGTTTTTCCTATTTATTTATTTACCCTACACGCATTGATTGCTTTTAAAAAATGTTTTTGCTTGTCTAAGAAAAAAAAACTAATACAAGCCGGGCCATAATTCTGAGCCTCAGCTCAGCCTGGCTGATTTGTCAATCACTTTCCTTCATTTCCAATCCGCCTCAGCTCAGCTTCACCATAAAATGGGTAGACAGACACAGAAACAGAAGACATTCGAGAAACATGAGAATCTTTAAAGAAAACACAAAGAAGAATTTTTTTTTACAGAAAGCGTACACTTTTGGGAGTTTGCCAGGGACGAAAATAATAAAAAAAAACAAATGTTTCTCGACTTGAGTAGGAAAACAATATACTTCCGCCGAAGGTTTATGGGCTCATCGTCAAATTGCAGAAAAAAAACAAGAATCATGGCATGGCATAATATTCCCATTCACATTTTGCATACCTTTTGGGTACAAACACAAATGATGTTTCCGTGCACCGAAGCATCATCATCGTCATCATCACCATCTTCAACAGATGCAATTTTTTAGTTTTTTCTTCTTCTTCAAATCGTAATGGGCTTGTAAACTCCCTTTTTGCTAAAAAAACATTTTTAGTTCAGCAATAAATATTACGCTCTGCTTTGTAATGTAAAATGCAACACGAGCAGAAATCATTTTGGGCTGATTTGTGTATTTTGCTGCGTGAGGACTATAAATTCGTACATGCTACATTTCGCCTATCGTTAGCTTACCTAATTGCTAATTTAATTAGTTTGTTATCATGATTAATGGTCTGTCTTGGAAGAAGAAAAATGAACTTTGGTCTGTGAATGAAATGGTCTTACAAATGTGAGTTTCAAGAAGGATTCTCACGTTGCCCCAAATGCAAATAAATTCAAGATTGTGGCTTTTGCATTTATTTTAGTTCCATGGCCAGGTTGAAAATAATAATTATTTTTTGAATATGTTTTAAAAAAATTATAATTAGGCCCCCGTCATCCGCGAGCGACGTAAGTTTACCGACATAATGGACGAGGAGGTGGATGACGAGCGCCGAGCGAGGATCGTGGAGTATGGGGAAGGCCCAATAAACTCTGAGCCAAGAAGACTCCGTCACGAGGTCGGAACCCGACTTGATATCCAAGCAGAGGCTGAAGCCATCATGGCAATGAAGCGGGAGGGAAGGGAGCCCTGCCTAAGGGAACGCCCCGATAATATCTGCTACATCAAAGAGTTCGGGGTGGACTTGAGCGTGAGCGTTGCCGCTGATGGGGAGCCTGGCTGCCCAGACATTCAGTGGTTTAAGAATGACACTTTACTCCAAGTAAATGACCCCATTCACAGACATCGTTTGGAGGTTACCAGCACTTCGGACAATACGCTGGCAAGGTCAACCTTGTTGATTCATAATGTGAAGAACACGGACCTCACCAACTACAAGGTTACCGCGAGGAATAAGATGGGACAAGTTACATGGAAGTTTAGGGTGGCCATGCTACCCGATATTATGTTGATGCCGAAGGCCCCACCCACTTATGACTATGCCCTTGAGAAGAACCCGACCCCATTGTCAACTACAGAGCATTCATTCGAGAGTGTGTCCACGCCGGAACTCATCCTCAAAGGGGCCTACGGAAATGTACTCCGATCGGGAGACAAACTTTATAAGATTTGCTCCAATGAGGAGTACGACATGGTGAAAGGACTTATCAACACCCACATCCTTGGAGGGGAGTACGCCAAAGCCATTCAGATTGGTAATGGTGTAGCTCTCCGATACGATGGAAGTGGAATCCTTTTGCCGTTACTGGAGCATGTCGTCGATCTAGGCTCATATACAGAGCAAACCGTCGTCAGTCTGATGACTCAAGTGCTTCACGGCCTGAGCTATCTTCACTGGAGCAACATCGGTGCCATAGGACTGGGCCCGGCCTCCATCGCCGTTGAACGGGGAACCGGCCTTGTACGTATAATTGACCTAAGCGGAGCCCAACGTATAAGTCGGGTGGGGGTGGGAAGTGAACTGGTCACCGGCAGACTAGCAGGAAGACTTAACCTCGCCCAAGACTTGGAGTTCGTCGCCCCCGAGTGCATAAGCAGCGAGCCGACCGTCACGGGGCAATCCGATATTTGGAGTGTGGGGGTCCTCATCTACATTTTGCTCAGTGGGGTGTCCCCCTTCAGAGGAGAGAGTGGGGATGAAGAGGAGACCAAGCAGAATATTCTATTTGTTCGATTTAGGTTTGAGCACTTATTTAAGGATCTGAGTCAGGAGGCAACTAGGCTTATCATGTTGATTTTCAAGAGATCTCCCATGTAAGTTGCTTTAATTACTTATCAAATTAATTAACTTTAAAAAAAATGAAACTCGACCATCAGTTTCTAATTAAAAATTTAAACTTTTCCCCATAAAAACCCTTCTATAGGAAACGTCCTTCAGCAGAGGAATGCTTCGATCATAGATGGTTCCACGCAACGGAGTCGCTAAATAGGAAACGGCAACGAGTTAGCTTTGGGGTAGAAAAGATTCAGGTAAAAAAAATTTAAAACCAACAAAGAAAAAAAAAATATACAAGAAAATTATTTAACAATCAGTCTGACGTAATCACATTTTGTAAAATCATTTTTTTAAATCATCCTTTTTACTCATGCTTTAAAAAAGTTTACAAGAAAAACGGCATTTTTTTGCACACTCTCAAAAGTGTTAAAAACCCCCAGCATGAAAATTACGCTGCGCTCTGTACGCACAATGCCTAACCAAGCGCATCCGAGCCACTCAACACATCGCTTTCACTTTGACTGAAAAAAAAAAACTTTCAAAAAAAGGATGATATGAATGATATGATCATAAGCGCGATGATTCTGTTGATGCAGTTGATGATGAGAAATTTTTATTTTTAAATTTTTTTCCCTTAGGCTTTCCTAAACGCACTGAACCAAGACCAAGAGACCTCCTCAACATCAGCAGAGTACAGTAATAATCTTCTAAATGATTTCTACCGCGCACATAATCTACTTTAATCGTTGCAAGAAATAAAAAAAAAATCCTCCTCCCCTGGTTAAGTATACTATATTTAACTATATTATACCATACTATAAATAATTGTACTTTAGTTATACTACGTTTATATTATTATAGGTTTGTGTTTTGTGATTTAATAAAAAATAAATAAATTTTTGTGTTGTTCACTTGTGATGATGAATTATGATATGGATTTCACTCTCTCTCTCTCTTCTCTTTATCTATTTTAACTTACTTAATTGGTCTGCAGAGCAGTTATCCTATCGTATCGTACCTGCCAGATTATAAATAGGGTTAAAGGGCCTGTGAAGCCTTCACTCCAGTTTGAGAAGTGGAATAGACAAGTTCACTCTTACAATTACAATGAAGGTTTCGCTCTTTTTACTCGTGCTGGGCTGCGTGGTGTACCTCGCCACTGCGGCTAGCTTCCTCAGAGGAGAACCTATCGAAGATCTTCAGACGGCTGCCTGTAAGTCCTTTTGATAAACCGATTCTGCTGAAACAGTTCGTTTGTGATTCGTGATGTGATAAAATGATAGTTTTTTTCCCCAAAGAGTGAAAGTTGACTAACTAAATATAAATAAATTCTGGAGTTTTCGGTTTGTTAATTTCAATTATTTTGCTTTTTTATAGCTGGACATGGTCACTACGGCCGAGTTCAAATCAAGGTTTACAGAGGACAATCCAAGGGAGGTCACGGCCACGATTACGGACATGCCCCATACGGTTACTGGGTTAGACAGCCCCCAGATGGCCATGGCCACCATTAAATTTTTCTGAACTTTGTTCCTTGTTGAGTTTTAAATCGTTGATATGATATATAATTAATGTTTAAAAAAATAAAAATTCGTTACGTTAAACGCTAAATAATCCCCACCAAGAGAGTAATATTTGTTTTGAAACGTAGTTATTGTTTTTATTATTGTTTTGCGGAAACTTGAGAGAGTTTTCAATTATCAATTCTTTACGTTTTTTTCTTCAGCAATCAAAAAGTGTTGAATTAATTGAAACCTTCCAAAAATTAAATACGATTCTTAAAAAATACGTACCCACGCACGGACGCGAAAAAGACATTCAATCATCATCTTCATCATCAAACAATTCATCATCATTAAAAAGGTCTTCGTCAATAGGTACGCTACTACTAGGCCCAGCTGCTGCACCATCACTTATCTTTAGGGAACTGACGTCCGGCACAACTGCGTTTTTATCGTCTTGCTCATCCTCGTTGAAGTACTCCGTGTAGTAGTTCATATTACTAAGATCGTTTGTAACGATTTGGTCATCTTCATCCTCTTCATCCCCATCTTCCTGAGAACGCTGATAGGAGTAGCCCTCATCACCTTCGTCATCGTACATTCCAGCTTCGTTGGCGAGTTCAGGGTTGAACGTGAACATGTCTCGACCGGAAAGCTTTAGAAAAAAGAAGAAAGGTTTTACAACAAATTGATTATAAATCTAAATAAAACCATCTAAAATATTTTAAAATAAGGTAGAAGTCAATTACCCCGATTTTATTCCCAGCCTTAAAATCTTTCAGCTTCTTTTCCTGGTCTTTCTTCAAGGCTGCCTTCTTTTCGGTGATTTTCCTCTTCTTCCAAATTATAAAACTCTCCAACGTGACTTTGGTCAAGTTGTTCGAGCTGAGGGCAGCACGCTCCTTCTCAATCAGGTCTTCAAGAGTAAACTCATCCCTCAGCTTCTTTCGTTCTTCTTCCAACTTCTTGGCATCCCTTTTGAGAATGAAGCCTGGAGGAAGGGCATGACGGTAATGGCAAGCTTTTCCGTTTGGACACTCCCAAAACCAACCATATTTTGACTTTTCGACGGCATCTAGAAAGAATTTACAAATCTACAAAGACAGAAAACAAAGGTCAGATAAGTCATCATCTTTCTTGGTCTTGATATTTTCATAATAAATGAAAACTCAGTTTTCAAAACTGATTGTGATATTGCGAAATACAAAACGGACGGACGGCTTACAATATCGGTTTTAGGCATTCCTTGGGCTCCCATTTCATTCCCGTGCTTCTTTTCCACAACTTCCGCCAGCTTTGCATCATCCCAATTCTCCATTGTATCCTCCTCCTCCTCCCCTTCCCTCATGTCACAGTACAAACTCCTCTTCTCCGCCTTCCGCTCGATTGTCAAATCATGGGAGAACTTGCATTTGTCCCCTTTCCCACAACTCCCCTGCTTGAAGAACGCACATAGAATGGACTTTGGATCGGCACCTAACCAAAAACAGAAATAATTACATCTATCCTTATCCTCCCTGCCACCGGCCACCTCCCTCCCTCCCTCCATCCACAATCAATGTCAATTTACAAATCTGAAAATTTTGAAATTCTGACATCATCAATAAAATAATACTCCAACTCACCCTTCCCGATTGCCTGAACGGGTTTGAAAATCTGGCCAAGCTCATCAGTTCCATCTGCCTTCTTCACTAACTTTGCGGCTTCCTTCTCCGCCTCCAACTTCCTAGACGAAGCATTCCCTCCAAAATGAACTTGTTTCGAAACCTGCTGAATGAATTTTTGCTGCTTTGCACCCTTCTTGTTCTTCAAGCCGAATGTTTTATCCTGAGAAAGCAAACACACCGAACCATTAATCAATCATTAACCAACCACAATAAAAATCAAAACAATATTTAACAAATGACCATAAATAAACAGATGATCTTTGTTTTCAACCCTCTGACCCACCTCGATAACCTTCTCCTTTTTCTTCGCCTCAGTCTTTTTGCTGGGCCCCTGAGGGGCTGCCTTCTTTGGCGGCATCCTTCTCCTCCTTTTATCACCTTCTTCTCTTCCAAACTAACAAACTTTCCTTAAAATCATTAAAAACTTAATTAACTTCCGCAATTAAAAAAACGCTTTTGATTCCCCGGGACACTTCACACAAACAAGAACAAAAACATCCAAAGCACTGTCTTTGCTTGCAGCAGCAGCTTGCTCAAACGGGGCTCTAGAAAAAACCAACACATTTCAAAAACTCGGAACTCCCGCTCCTTTCCCAGACTTCAATGCCATCTTTTCAGCCCATAACAAATCAAGTAAGGAATGAACTTGTCTCATTCACGACCAGATCACATCCAACTCATTCGTCACCCATCATCATCATCTTTAGATCCAATCCCATCCCAACACAAAACTCCTATTCTGACTCCGCCCATCCCACCCCCACAACACATTCCATATCACAGCAAACTCACCCTGTCTCCATAACACACTTGGGATAAGATGCAATGCAGGACTGGCTGCAAAACGCCCCTTCTTCTCCTACAGCATTAGCTACCTACCCGTATTCAGATCATCATGAGCTTATTTGCATTGCATAATAAATTTCCGCATCACTCCTGCATCACCCTCTGTTCACGTTCCTCTCCTTATATAGGCTATAGTCATTATAACCTTTCTATGTTATACGTATAGCAGTCTGGTTTGGTTGGTCAGATATAACTTGATAGAGAGCTATTGTATGTGTGGGTAAGGTAGGGAATCATCAGGAAGGAGAAGACAAACGATCAAACCACAACGGAATTTTTTTTCTCTCTCTGTGTCTGCTCCTCAGATAAATATTTTTAACGATCAAAAAATAGTAATTTTTTAATTAAACTATTGGACTTAATTGAGTGGTGTGAATTAAACTGGAGAGTTTCTTCAATATGACTGTAATAATATTTAATCCTTGGCCATCGTCGTGTAGATAGGATTAGGCTACGCCATACTAACGGGATTTTTAGGTGGCCAGGGAAGTCCTGTAACCTAATTATAAAAAATATTAGTTAATTTTTTTTGTTGTTAGTAAATTAATTGTAAAGAGTGTTAGTGAGTGGAGTGCGTGATGCTGGTAAGCGCCCAGATCCCAACCCATAATCAAAATACCGGGGGAGCAGTGATGAACGGTGGGCTAGTCGTTTTGGGTGGGGGAGGAGGGGGCTCTTCCACCGGAGGATATTATTATGGGGGTGGGGGAGGGATTAGTAATAACCTGGTATGTGGGGGGACTGGGGGAAATGTTGGAGTGGAACCGGTTCAGGTAAATTATTTGAAATTCGAACGGCATTATTATTTTTTTGGAAAGAAGCAGGCGTTTGGTGATACATGATAACAGATAAGGAGAAACAAATAAGTAGGTATGTTTGGATAAGATAATAAAAATGGGTTGGATTTGTTTGATTTATTTGCAGGCAACTATATGGCATTGTATAAATAATTATGCGTATGCAGACGCTTGTTTCCTCTCGGAAAGGGTACATGCAGAAGGTAATTTTCGAAGAAATTTTCTTGGAACAATGGTCAATGGTAGTTAAAATGTGGATAAAATGTTTTTTAACAATGCATCGTTTATTAATGTTTTAGCACCCACGGACGAAACGCTCCACACCCTCGCAACAGCGTACTTTCGCTCCGGTTGTAAAACGAAAGCGTACGTCCTCCTCTCCACAACCCTGCTGAAGTCCCCTCATCAACTGACCCCGAAAAACCGCTACCTCCTCGCATTAGTTTGCTATGAACTGGAAAAGTACGCAGAAGCTGAGTCGACGCTACTCAAAACTCTTACTAACGATGGGAAGTCAATGACCCAGGTGTTCGAGCAGCTGGAAAAGGTCTACGGCGAGATAAGCGCATTCGCCATCAAACTTTACGCACTGATATGTGTTCAGACTGAGAGGAGTGAGACTGCGTTTGAGGCGTTTGGGCGTTGTCTCAAGTTGAATCCGTTCCTTTGGAATGCTTACGAATATGCTTGTAGGCTTGGGAGTATCTGCAAAGGCAAAGAGAATGGGGAGCAGGGGAAGATGAAAGGAAAAAGTCAGACGCAGCCGCGAGTTTTCCAGGTTAGTTTTCAGAAAAAGAATTTTTTCTATCAAACTGTAAACTACTAGTCTGGAGCGTTGGAGCATCAAATATAAAAATGTTTTCTATTGAATAGCTTCCAGATAGCAATCCCCCATCAACGTCTTCGACCTCGATCCAACAACCCCATCAACAAATCTCCCCTTCGACATACCTCCCGATACTGATAGGCTCAACGGCAGCTTCTCTAATCCTTAACCAATCAACCCCGAAATCTTACGGTTACAACGATCCCCAAGCAAATCCCCATCATCACCACCATACATCGCAAAATAACCAAAACTACTACAATAAAGACAATAGCTTAAATTCATCGAGTTCTAGCGTATTCTTCAGTGGGAGTAGTACTGGCGTCTTGCACCCCAGCAATAGGAATAATATTAAACCTAACAAGAGAAATTTATTCACCTCCACCCCAATGGGAGGTGGTCTAGACAGAGGGTCTTTAGGTGGTGGAAACAAGTAAGTGTATGCTTATGCGAGTATGCGGGCCAACCCAAATCAAATAATTAATTATTAAAAATATTGAAAATTAAAAAGTAAAGTAACATTGCTCCAATAATATGAATTGCAGTTACGGTGTAATCCCCCTCCATGCAATAATGGACGCATCAACCTCAACTGTAAATAATTCGTCCACTTCCGCAATTTCACACCATCAACAACTGGTAACTACTTCCGCAAACTCCGCGTCTTCGCTAGTGTACTCTTCGCCGATAGGAGTGGTTGGACCTGTCGCCGGTGTTGGCCATAGCCCGATAATAGGAGATTTTACAGATGAGCTTGTTGGTGGTGGAGTTCAATCGCTGTCTGGTGGATCTGGTGATCAACCGCGAGCCAAGAAGGTTAGATATACGATATTACAATTAACCCAAAATGCTTTTTCTAAGACGATTGATTTGTGGCGGTTAAAAACGGTTAGAGTTCTTTGCTTCACATTTTCCAAAATAGACTTTTTTTCTTAACAATCAATCGCTCACAAATCATTCACGTTTAGCGCATAACCCCATGAAAACTTCACGAACAAAATTGTCTACAAATGAATTATATTAAAATTAGCCATGTTTACGAACTCCATGGCAACAGCAAGTGACATCCGCATCAACCCAGCAGCAATCAACCTCAACCCCGCAGTCACAGCAACAGCAGCAGGCAACGGTCACCATTTCGACCTCAGGGACGCACACGCTGAGAAGAAGTTCCCGACTCCATCATCACAACCACCATACCCACCTGAAAGAGAATAACAAACAAACAGCAATGAACCCACCGTTGCTTAGCACACCCCCTAGTAGCAATGTGAATGCCGTTATCACTCCGGATAATGGGCAGTCGGGAGTTAATCAGTCCAGAAGAAGTAGTAGTAAGAAATCTTCTGGGGGCGGAGCAAGTGTACTGAAACCAAAGCTAAGATTAAACAATAGGGGGAATGCAGGTGGGAGTTCAAGTAGTACGAGTACAGTCACTGGAGTCGGAGAGTTTACAAGAGAGGCCAGCCCTGCAGGAAAAGACACGAGTGTTGGAGGAAGTTTATTTGAAAGCAGCAACGAATTTTATCGTGCAGTTGTGGAGAAGAGTGAAAGGGATGAGGATGTTATTAGGGGAGAAAGTCTGCTGAAGGATACGAAAGGGAAGTTTCAAGGGGGCGAGGAACGGATTGCTGCATTCGTCGAAGCATTTAGAAATGGTGTTGGTAAGTATTACAAATACAATTTTATGAAGTCAAAATTATTACGTGGGTTAGAAGCGGTTTTAGATTGCTTATGTCTAATTTAATTCGCTTTCTGTTACAGATCCCCTCCTTCATATCTTATCAAATCTGTCCACACCATACACCTCCCAAAACGCCTATAACTGCACCACCGCAGTTTCCCAGTACCAACGACTCAAACCATCACAATACGAAACCGGCTGGGTGTACGGAAACATTGCCCGTTGTTACTTTGAGCTAGGAAATTATGAAGAGTGTATCAAACATTACAAGAGGATGATGGAAATCGAGCCCTGGAGAACTGAAGGCCTTGAATGGCTTTCCACGGCTTATTGGCATCTTCAAAAGGAAACCGAGCTCTCTGCCCTTGCCCAGGACCTTATGAAGTCAAACAGAACGAATGAGGTGGCAACTTGGGTGGCAGCTGGCAACTGTTTCAGTCTTCATAAAGAACACGAAACAGCGATTAAGTTTTTTAAGCGGGCGATTCAAGTCAACCGGTACTGTGCGTATGCGTACACCTTACTCGGACACGAGTATGTCGTTACGGAGGAGTTAGAAAAGGCAATGCGGTGCTTCCGAAGTGCCACAAGAATCGACTGTAGTCATTACAATGCTTGGTATGGAATGGGGATGATCTTTTACAAGCAGGAGAGATTTGAACGGGCTGAAGTTTACTATAGGAAGGCTTTGAGCATTCATCCTAATAATTCTGTCCTACTGTGCCATTTAGGAGTGGTAAGTACATGTTGATAACGACCTAATTGTCGAATACTTAATGGATTTTTGAGCTTGGTTATTAATTTTTGTCTTTTTTAAACATAATCTTCACCTCTAGGTCCAACACGCCTTAGGAAAGCCTGAAAGGTCACTAGACACGTTTAAAAGAGCGCTGGAGGCAAATAAACAAGATCCTCTTTGCAAATTCCACAGGGCATCCGTCCTGTTTGGAATAGGCAAGTTGGATGAGGCTTTAGAGGAGTTGGAAGAACTGAAAGAAATCGTTCCTAAAGAGTCCCTTGTTTACTTTTTAATCGCAAAGGTAATTACTGATTTTTAGCGTGACTTCTTTAATCATTTATTTGTAAGGACATTTATCTTTAAAATGATGACAGATATTTGCTACTCTTGACATGAACATGACGAAAAATTCGACACCACCAATGTCTAACTGATAATTAATTTAATTAATTAGTGCTTAAACTAAGAAACTTATCCTGCTCAGCTTATGTTCGTTTGCAATCGTTTACTAATGCAAAACTAATGTCCTATTTTTCCCTTTGATTTGCAGATCTTCAGCAAAAAGGGCGAAACGCATAAAGCTCTACTTCACTTTTCATGGGCAACGGACCTAGACCCGAAAGGGAACAATAACCAAATCAAAGAGTCAATCGAGCCAGTCCTCTCACGCGTAACCAACAACCCAAGTTCCGCCGGAGCCGTCCTCCTCAACACTGCCAACACTACGACCATCGAACAAAGTGAACGGGATGATGAAGACGATGACGACGATGATGATGGAGAAGAGGAGGATGACGACGAAGAAGATGAAGACGACGCGGATGATGAAGTGAGGAGAGGTGACGATGAAGACGGCAATGGAACTCAGCAACAGCCCAATAACGATTCTAGTGAACGTTCCCTCGATATGCAATCTAATTCTCGGATTGTAACAAGAAACATGAGAGGAAGTAGTAGTGGACATAGGAATTAAAATTGTTTTCTTCTTGTTTTGCAAACAAAAATCAATTTAATCGTCTTTTTATATTAAGCGTGTGTAATTCGTACAAAGTAAAAAAAAAGAATATTGCTACAAAAAATCCAAACATTACAAACAAACGGTTTCTTATTTACTGTTGATTACATTCTTGGTCGGTTTTCCTAGCTTTTACTGATCTATTTCTATTCTCCAGTAGTGGGTTACAGTTAGGCGATTGCTGTGGCGTTTGTTTCGGCTCATGTAAATCATCAATCTGTTGACCGGTATCTGGAAGATTGGCATTGGCATCTTTTGCATTGGCCCTTTCATTGCTATCTTGAGGTTGCTGCAGCTGCTGCTTCAATAAATCTAACTTGGACTTCACAATTTTCGTATTGGCCTCTGCATTAGTTCTTAGGTGCTTATTGTACTTGAGTTCTCGCTTAAGTTCGTTGATTTCACGCTCCATCGTCATTCGGAGGAGGATGAGGGAATCACGCTCCCTCCTAAGGGACTCCAACTCGGAAGACTGGTATGAAGAGTCGTGTGATTTGTACTGCTGCAGTTTTCGAGTGTACTCTGAACGGAGGGCATCTAAGCGGTCGCGGTAGGACTGTATATAAATAAGCAAATACATAATAAAATATTGGTTAATTAGTGCCATTAGTCATTACATTTAATTAATTAAATCTCACTTATATTTATATAATTCTTACATCAAAAATGTTAAGGGTCTCGGATTTGTCTCGTTTAATTTCTTCATCAAGCGCATGCTCACTCTTTGTAATCATTTCCAACTGAGTTGTGATTGCGGCGGAGTGAGTGTCCCCCCTTTCAAGGTCCATTTGAAGTGTCCGGTTCTCCTCTGTTAGTCGCTTGATAAGGGCCCTCATTCGGGATAACTCGGTCTCAACTGCAAACAGAAAACGATTAGGAATAGGAATCGAAATGTTTCAGAACCAATTGAAATCGTCAAATATAATTCTGTTTCGTAATTTTTTTAAAACAATTTTTACCCTTCAATCTCCTCTCCTCCACCTCACTAAACAAACTATTACCCCTGGAGCCGCCACCCACAGACCTACTAGACTCTCCATCGCCCCCTCCACCCCCACGGTTGTCCATGGATCCTCTCAAAGCCTTAATCTCCTCTTTTAAAGTGAGCACCTCATTCTGCAATCCACCACACTCTTCTTCCTTCTCCCTCTCCAGATCTGAAATCCTCCCCTTCATTTCCTTGATGACGGAGTCCTTCCCCTCCACAACTTCAGTTAGCTCAGCAATAGCCCCTCGACACTCCCTGACCTCCTCCCCCAGTGCCCTCATCTTCTCCGTCTGGGAAGTCAACAGTTCATCCTTCTCCAAAAGCTGAGCCTTCAACGTCCTCTGGCTCTCCTTGAGCCCTTCATACTCTGAATAGCTGCTGGCGGCCCCGGCAGTCTTGGCATTCTTCAGGATATCCACCTGCACCCTCAGCTTCTCCAACTGGGACAGAGCATCTTCATGTTCCTCTCGGAGGGAGTTGATCTCTTCATTCAACGACTGGATCTTCTCATTCTTCAGTACCTCCCGACCTTTGCCCTCTTCCCGGAGTTTGGAAAGCTGCTGTTTAAACTCCTGCTCTTTGATCTCCTGCTCCTCCCGGATGTACTCGACCTCTGTGGAATGCGACTTCTTCAAGTTTTCCAACTTTAGCATCAACCTGTGGTTTTCCTCCTTCAGCTGCTCCATTGTTTTTGGAGGAGTCCGAGGATACGCCTCCAATCCTAAATCCTAAACTTAAATTACTAATTGCCTTTACCCCTTTCTTTGTCAAAGCTTCATTTTCTTTTCACTAATTCATAATTACTGATGACAGCTGATTTCTTAAAACTAAAACAATTAAAACTAACTGCACTGCCAGTCTTCAAATTATAGACACACTAGCCTTTATCATAATTGAAATGCGTAAATTAATCACTAAAACA
>JAQIWX010000428.1:0-17205 GCA_034696785.1 Lepidocyrtus cyaneus | reverse complement strand
TTTTGTGCGGAGCCGTCAACACTCACCGAAGATGCAGAGCTTGCCACAGAGTACTTCAACCATTTAGACATTTTACTCAAGAACTTGCTTGAGGGGAAGTCTCATGAAATGTTTCAGCGTAAACTGAGGGACTGGACGCTAGCCAAAACTCCGAATTTTAAATGGTGCTCCAAGGTATATAACGACCATGCCCTGTATATGTATTTTAAAATAGTATAAAATAATCTACTTTACACATAAATGTTTTGCTTCATAATAAACACTGCTTGGAGTTGACAGTTTATGTGAATGGACGAAGAGAAAGGGCAAAGTAAAAATATAAGCAAATACATTTTTTTTCTATCCTTGAGTACAGTGTTCGTCCGGGTTCATTACAGAGCCGCTTCAGACGAGACTCGTCTGCCCGGATTGTAAAGCTGTTACGTGTGCCGTTTGTATGGAGCCGGTACAGATGCAAATAGATAAAATCTGTTCAGCAGCATGCCGATGATGATGATGATTATGAAATTCAATGATTTTAGATAAAATATTGATGAATGTTTTATGTACTTATGCAGTGGGACAAAACCAACCATGACCATCGAGATGCGGCTGGTGGTCCATCGATGAAGCTGTGTGATACAGTTCCCAAGTCAATTATAGAATATCTTAATGCAAATCACACCGAGTGCCCTCGATGTCACTTCCGGTTTTCTCTGGCACGAGGTGGCTGCATGCATCTCACTTGCACACAATGTCATCATGAATTTTGCTCCGGATGTGCGGCCCCATTCCGACTGGGAGATAAGTGTGAGGCCAAGTACCCAATTTGTGATAAATTGGGACTTCATGCTCATCATCCGAGGAATTGCCTATTTTACTTGAGGGACAAGGAACCGGATGTGCTCTCAAAGTTGCTGGAGGTAGAAATTCATTCTGGTTTCAGACTTTGCATGGACCTCTTCAGAAATGAATGTTGTCTCGTATTTGATTGTAATGGGGATGCACAAAATGACATGGATAAGAATTTAGCCTTAACCTGAGTATGACCTTACACTCCTTTGAGTGACCTTATAATTCAAATCCATATACTCATTTCTTACTAGCCTTCTACCTTCCTGTTTTTTTTCTTATCGTGATACTATCCATGATGATTGCAGATCCTATGCCTAATGTATTACGTGGTTGACGTTGACATGAACTCTTATTTGCTTCCATCTTGACACGTGCTTTTAACAGGAAAATGCTATCCCATATTTCAAAGAAAATTCTGGAGAGGCTCCTCCAGTAGCTGGTGAGTGTGGAGATGGGAATAATGTTGATGAAAACAGAAAACCGCAAAGAATTTGCAAAGTCCCGATTCAAAAGGAGACGAGCGAAGGATTTAGAGATGATGTTTGTGGGAAGGAAGCTCCCGAAGGATTTGCCACTGTTTGCAGGTACTTCATCTTATTTACAACGAAGAGGGATACTGATGGTTTCTATAAAAACCGGGACTTTTATTTGATTGAAATCTTTTTTCTCGTTTTTTCTTCTTCTCAGAACTCATTATATTGAGTATTTGGGGCTCCTCATTTGGCAAAATCACTTGGATCCGATTACCATCCTGACCAATGATGACTTGGAAGTTATCGTTCGGCGGGCGTTCAAAAAGCATCCCGGTCGACCCAACTGGCTCTCTGACGAAGGATTCCGCAAGCGTCTATTAAAAGTAGGCTGTTTAGTTTTGGTGATTTTGATTGGCATGTTATGCAATTTATACTCTTAGTGATTAACACTGTGGTGGTGTGGACCAAGGTATGTTCATTTGGAGACTCACATCTGTAAAGACTGGATGTAATCACAATATGAAATAGTGACTTACGAAAACAAAAACTGTCTATGCGACCGCTCCAACATCTTGAAGTACCTTGGTGTAGATTTTATTATGACTAATATACTTATAGATTGAATTTAACCAAAATAGTCTGATTGAGAGTGCTAAATGACTAACATTAAGGAAGTAATGAGATATTGTTATTCTATTCCACCAGGTAATCAACGAAGATATCCCACTCTAAAGTCTGCCACGCAGAATTCAAGAAAAATACGTGTGTAAAAGTACACATAACGAATCGAACCTCGTAAATGTTATAAACAAAAGAAAGTTTTTGATTACAATTTTGTAAATTTTATTTAGTTTTAGAGTCTGACTCAACACAATTGTGTACTTCGAAGTAAGAAGGTCATTATAAAGTATATTTATAATACTTTTGATTGTCAATTCAGTTTTTAGAAAATCTTATATTACGTAATTTATAAATCTGCATAAATGAATTTTTGGACTTGCTTGTACTCAAAGATTACTTTTAATCTAGTCGTAATCTACTAAATAACGAGAACCTCAGTTTTCTCTTTAAATGAATACTACTATAGTTCTCAATAATGTAAATCTGTTGCATGCGATGATCGTTTGTATATATGCATCGTGTTTCAATTTGATTTCACAGTAAACTATTGTAAGCAATTAGCTGTAAACCGTCGGAGGTTTGGGAAAATGAATCCGTATTGAAGTGAATTTAATTTAGTATTTAAAAAAACTCTAAATTAGTGCAGTGTTGTAGTTGTAGGGTAGTCACCCCAAACCCTGCGCTAGTATAGGCAATTTATTTTGATGCTGAATGTATTGATGCGACATTTATGGTGTGTCTTTTTTGTTCTTGATAAGCTTTAGTGTATAAATCAAGTATGAATTTTAAGTTTACGAAAATGTCAAATGCAAGGCTACTTTTAATTGAACCACACAATCGAAATATATAATTTGAGTTCCACTAGTTGTAATGATGCCAGTGAGAGTTAATCTGCCAAATGAATATCTGAATAAATCTACCCACTTTCGGGATCTTCAGAAAAATGCTTCCACTTTCATTTTTTCCCCAATCAAAGGATAAAATGAAGGTCAGGATACAAGTAAAAAGGTCGACAACTCATATAATAAAGGTCTCATACATACATAACCCCATCACTGCACGTGCCTAAGTTGGTTTTTACATAAGTTGTTTTCAATTCATACATAACTCCTTCCCAAATCCCTGGACTGATAATATGTAATGTCCATTAATCTTCGTGTTTAAATTCTGAAAATGTGGTTAGATAGAACCCGCTTTTTCGCAATCTCTCCTGAGCATTCTCTCACGAACTAAACTAGTACCTATAAACTTTAGATAAAGTTGAGTTCTAATATGGCTAGCATCTGAATGTTATGTTAAATTTTAATGAGGAAAATCATACGATCCTATTTGCCAGCCATTAGTCTGTCGTGCCCTTTTGTCCTAGAGTTGTGATTGGTTGGAAACCAGATTCCGTGGTGGGTTTGGTTCATTGTTTTTACTTTACTGAAGCTGTTATGATTTTTTGTTTTGATAAGCTAAAGTTGGGCATTTTATATGTGTAAAATTCTGCAAAAAATATAAGCGTAATGTAATGTAATACACGTATACCTATCTACTTATGCGATGGCGATAAGACATTGAACATCTTGGCATTTTGCTTATAGAAATGATGCGTCCACTTCGTTTCAGACTTAACGCTAATTCCAATCGAACCATTTCGCTTGTTAGCCTCTCCCATGTAGAATCGCATTGCTTACACTAAATGAATTGGCAAATTAGCATTTGGATCCAGCCAACTGCGGATATTAATTCATATAAAATATTTAGACCAAAAGTAAGAAGCCAAAATATTTGTCAACTTTGAGCCCAAATACTATCTGCGCGTTAAATAAAATTGGCTAGAAAACAAACCCAAGCTGTATATTATGCACTATTACAATTACCTGCGTCTGAAAGCGATCGAGACGGCAAAATAAAATAAAAATATTTTGACGAAGGGTTTTCCTTGTTTGTTTTGTTTTTGACCTGATCTATCTTAAATGCGTCACTAAAAGAAGGTTCTAGTTCATATTCACAGGACAGGTTACGGGGTACCTGTTATCAGTGCCTTTAGCCTGCGGTGGTCTATGCAAATAATGTCGATGTTTTTTAATGATACCTCTACAATTAAGATAATTCATGCATACTTTGTATCGCGCAGATAAGCAAACTGCGTCGACAAAATGAAATAAACATAATGTCTTGTTATCCCACCACTGCTGTCGCCAAATTTTCATCCGCAGTACAGCATTGATTCATATTCATATAACACAATTATTTTATGCCTGACAATATCATTTTTTTATTTTGATGGAACACAACTACAAAACGGACTTGTTCTAGCCAATAAAAAAGAGAAGTGAAGGGGTACATACCCCTCCTGCCAGCCAATCACAGACGAGTTTTCAGGATTGATAACGGCTGGCTTGACTTACCCACCTATTTACGTGTCGACTCTTTGTTGGACGAGTTTATTTTTTTTTAAATCAATAAAAGGAAAGCATCTTCTCGATCAAGCGTCCATCCGCTATGCATGCAGCTTACATATACATAATCAGTAGTACTTTAGCTGGACGAATATCAAATCAATTAAGTTTTGAATATCATTATTATCGCAGAGGGCAGAGGAATAATACTGCAAACGCCAATGTAAGGTGAGTGGAAGTTTTTTGCTTGCTTTTTTGACAAGCTTACATTACGGCGCAACTTAACTTACCACACAGGCTTGATGACGATGACAAGTTCTCTCACATACCAAAATGAAAACCAACATAATATGGGATGATGAGCTTTCTGTGACAACTTCTTGCCTCATTTTTATAGCCATAGCCAGCAAGAAGTTCTTCAAAACAACAAGAATCCACTTTGATTTAGTTGCTACCTGCGAAACAAACATGTCTATAGCCGAGAGTCACATGACTATATATATTTTTATCCTATTGTTTCTCATATGCAAATCCATCCCTACGATTGGGTTGAAATGGCTCGCAAAATGCTATGCTAGCTAACTAATTTTCATGCTGGGGAATGCTTATCGGTAGCCAGAAGCCAGCAGATAAAAAGAAGGGGAAGGCCAACTCGGAGAGCTCAATTCAAAAGAGAATCTCACCTCAAACGCATTGTTCGTTAAACAATACCAAAGCAAAAAGTAATCGAAGCAAGCGGTTAGGAAGTAGTAGAAATATATAACAAGAAGTGCTTCACTTGAGGATTATAGTTGGACATAGTTCTCACTCCACCCCAATAACAAATCAAGATTAGCTACCTGCCAGAAGAAGAAACAGCAAACAAGGAGTGACCTTCCCAAAGTCAAATCTGATTAATATTAACTTGTTTCATGAAATCCTACAAAAAGCTACAAAATCTAATAAATTGTACTTCGTATTTTAAACTGACAACCAGTTTTATCGTCAAAACTTCCGATTTCCTTATTCAGTCGAGAGGAGAGAAAATCATCAGCATTTGATTCAGACTGCCCCGTAATCTTCTACCTCGTCAACATAGCGGTCAACAGTACTATTCTCCCTTACAACTTGGGAAATTTATTACAGGAAGTCTATTTTCAACAACAATATCATCATAATCCCACCAACAAATCAACCACAATCAATAGAGGAACCTCTTTACAATAGAGTACCTACCACACCACCGAAATAAATCCCATTTTTAACTAACGGTTTACCCAGTCCCCAAAAAAGCGAGTCGAGCTGGAGCCATCTCACCCCTTCCCGTTTTACCTAGCTTTATATTATTCATTTATATAAATCTTATTATTGGCACTGGTTGCCCTTTTATACGTTCCTTATGAAATCCTTTTCTGTTCCTGAGAATAACTTACCATCGACGCAATTTTGTGCCTTTGCCCACCCCTACTTTGTGTTCAAGTATTACAACAACCCATATTATTGCTACGCATTTGTCGTGCCTGAGACCATCACGTGAAGCGTCCCAACTCGTTCTTAACTTTAAAAGAGGAAGTGAAATCCTTTGGAAATTTCACGCATTTATATTCTCTGCAGTATAAAAAGGTTGTTGCAGTGATATAAAGTACCCAAGCCATACCCATCGCATCCCACATTACAAGCCACCGAAATTGTAATCTTCTTGGCTGTCACCGACGAGGGCCCATAAAAAAGTCCACTCTATCTTGGAAGACGATAGCAAGCAGTGTTTTGTAAGCATGCCTGAAATCTCCGGAACTTACAACAATGCAGTGGATCATCACCATCAACAGAATGGGGTGCAGCAGAGGAAGCTCGTGTGGAACGCCCGATCTTCCGAATTCGCCAAGAGCACATTTAATCCGATTCGCTCGATTGTGGACAGCATGAAGCTGGAGCCTCATCCAGAGAAATATATGATTGCTTTGTCGATTGGTAAGTGAAAAGTAAATATTTCATTTGCATATGCTTTCTCTGCATATCAATCCCAAGCCAATATTAGACTACGTGCATGATTGGAAAGAGAAAATGGCGACTTATGCAACTTTCTACTGCATTGCATGAGTTCCGTGGTAGGTCAGTCAGGAGGATATCTAGTTGAAAACCTGTCCAATTGGATTCTTTTGAAAAACCCCTGCCAAATTGAGTCAAGTACAGCGATTACGAATGAAAAATGGGCAATAATTAGGCATTTGTGCATTTTTAATTTTAACCTAACAAACAGGTTTTTAGGCAGTTTTAGCAACATAATTTATATGTTTTAATGGCAAAAGCGGCCCGAGTAAGTTATTTTTAGCAATAAAATCTTTCCTTTATTTGAACAGGGGATCCAACAATCTTTGGCAACTTGAAGCCCCACGACACGATCATCGAGGCGATGCAAAATGCTCTTACGTCAATGAAGTTCAATGGGTATGCTCCAACAGTGGGATATGGGGAGGCTAGGCAAGCTGTTGCTAACTATTATTCAACATCATCGGCTCCTGTTTCACCAAATGTAAGAGAATAGAGAAAACAATGGAAACATTTCACGTAACCGGGCGGATCTGGTTTTTGCTCTAATTTAACGAATTTTTTAAGACAAAACCTGTTCTTATGTTTATTCTTATCTGATGATGGGGACATTTTAGGACGTGATATTGTGCAGTGGCTGCTCTCACGCTTTGGATTTGTGCATCTCTGCAGTGGCATCTAGGGGCCAGAATATTCTGATGCCGCGTCCAGGCTTCTCCATTTACAGGACTTTGGCAAATGGTTATGGAATCAATACGAAGCATTATAATCTTCTGGTAATTTGTGATTATGTAGCTTTCTTTTAGCGCGAGGCATGAATGAATGAAAACTGAAAAAGTTTGTTTCATACAATATTATGGTTTTCATTTACAGCCGGAAAAGTCTTGGGAAGTGGACTTGGAACACTTGGAGTCGTTGATTGATAAGAATACCGCAGCGATCGTGGTTAACAACCCGAGTAATCCCTGCGGTTCAGTTTACAGCGAACAGCACTTGCGGGACATATTGGCTATCGCGGAGCGGAACTGCGTGCCAATCATCGCGGATGAAATTTATGACTTTTTTGTAAGTACCCATTTTCTTTAATACAATTTTCCTGTGTCATTTCAATGAAATTTAGACTCATCCAATTTTTTTTACGTATTGCATAGGTATTCAAGGGAGAACTATTTCATCCCCTTGCAACCCTCAGCACAAACGTCCCGATTCTATCATGCAGTGGATTGACCAAACGCTTTCTGGTTCCAGGATGGCGCATGGGCTGGATCCTAATTCATGATAGGAACAACGTTTTTGGACCGGAAATCAGGCCTGCATTGCAGTCCTTGAGTCAACGGATCATTGGAAGTAACACGCTGGTGCAGGGCGCACTTCCGGAAATTCTTCAGAATACGCCTCAGTCCTTTTTCGACGAAACAATTTCAGTAGTTCAAGTAAGCCAAACTATGGTTAAGTGTGAAAAAAACTGGGCTTATTTAAAGAGCAAAACTAATTTACTGTTGCTTTTTAATGAACAATTAACAGGCAAATGCTGAGGTGGCATATGAAAAGCTGAAGAAGTGTCCTGGACTAAAGCCAGTGAAGCCTAAGGGGGCAATGTACATGATGGTATGTTCAAGTTAATATTTTAGCCATGTCATCAGACCCACTTTGGTAATGACGAAAAGCTAATTAATTTGATTAATTGTTACAGGTGGGAATCGACATGGTTCGATACCCAGAATTCGCCACGGAATTTCAATTCGTGGAGCGACTCGTTTCAGAGCAGTCCGTCTTCTGTCTTCCTGGGAAATGCTTTGAATATAATGATTACTTTCGTATCGTTTTGACTGTTCCGGAAGAACAGCTTCTAGTTGCTCTGGATCGGATTTTGGAATTCTGCGATACGCACTACATTTCCAACCAAGATTTGCTCAACAATCAAAGACAGTTGCAGTCCTCTTTACAAGGCGAGTCCTCTTCTGAAGAGGAGGACCAACTTATCATGAATATTGAAATGGAAAGAGCTAGCCAACTGTCAAACAACTTTCTCCATCGACCAGCGGGTCAGCTTGCAAAATCCTGAACAAAAAATATAAACAAATTATAAAAACTATAATAAATACATTATATTTGATAAACTAAATGGAAACAACATATTCCCAATATTTTTTGAAAGATAATAAGAATTTATAGATAATCTTTAACTGAATTAAATCAATCCTCATACCTTTGTTATTTCATGTCATGTTGAATATTATGCAATAAATAAAAATACGGGAAAAGGCACTCAGCACCCTTTTGAAGTATATTTTCATAGCATATTATAGCATTTTATTTATTTTTTATCTTTTTTTTTAAAGATTTTTTTTATTATCAACGGAACGAACACACGTACTTTGACAGTCATTTTTTGCGCAATGACCACAAGTTTGTTTTAAATATATACAAATAACATAATTTCCTATTTATCAGCGTATTTATGTAAATATCTTTTTGCAAAAATTGTATTTATTTTTTTTCAGCCAAGTTTATAAATTCATCTCATTACAAACTGTCTCAGTTTTCTTTGTATTTCGGAGATGATTTTATCTTTTCATTTTTCCTTTTCACTCTTCGACTTCATAGTAAATGTAGATTGAGTTAATTACACTTTATTAATATACTAAACGTATGTATGACACGATTTATTATTGGGCCCTTACCTATTGTGACAGAAAATTCTAGCAAACAGTACAAGATAACCGAGTAAATATAATAATAATAATACACATGCATAATAACATATACCTACTTAAATTCAAGACAGATATTCTTGTAGCTCCACCCATTCATACTGAAGACAATCCTTCCCTTCTTTATATAACTGAACGCAAACCGTAACAATTCATTATCAATTTAACATTGTTATAAAATGCATTATATTTCATGTTGTGTAAAGTAATAGCATAAATATAATAATAATGTAATATACTTCGTCTAAATGCGAATGACCAGAAGTGTTTTCTCTTCCACCGACAGTAAGAGCAATAGTTTTTTGACGCCAGCACTATAACGCACTCATGTATTGAATTAGTAAAAAACAGTTTGGCAATTGTATTGTTTAAAAAAAGTAACTTATTTGAATTGCATTGCATTTCATCATGCTCATATTGCAAACTAGTTTGTTAAATAGAGCGATTGACAGGAATTCCCAATTGAGTTTAAAGGTATTACATAGAAAAAAGTCTAAATTTCATATTTGCATGGAATAAAAAAGTAAAATTCACTGACTCCCTACAAAATTGCATATGTATATTGAACTGAAATACCTACAGATATCAACAAACTATAATTTCTTAATCTGACTTTTTTAAGGTACAAATCAACATACTTAATACCTGAGCATAAAACGTTATCAAGATAATTATAGTTGTTGGACGTTTTATGCTTTATCAATGCTAGCTTTGAGAGTGAACGTGGTTTTATCATATTGGCACATTTTAACAAAAAAGTATAGGAAGGATTTTGAAACATTGTATAAGTGCATTTTTCATGCGTCCAAATGAATATTTGCCGACAATAAAGCTGGATTCATTATATTAACATTGTGAGAATTTAATTAATTATGGTAAAAAACAGAATTAAGTAAAGAAACTAGATAACTTAATGGTTTCTGTAAAGTAATAACACAAGTTAAGACCGCTGCATCAAATAACGATATTCTAGCATTATTTGTATTAGTTACCTGATAGAGTGTAAAATGTTTATTCGAAGAGAGAAAACGAGATTACCTTTTTTAAAAAAAATACAGAATACAAAAGAGATTAATAAATGTTAAAAATTCATGACTAAATTATATGAGCAATTATTGGTATTACGAAAAACATCTCTGAGCTTCTTTATCATTATCAGGAAGAACCTCACTTTGCATTATTTTCCTCCTTAAACTAAAGCGACTATATGTGTTGCTGCATTCATAGTGAACTCGATAAAAAAGTATCGTGTAATTTTGCTAACTATCCAACCATTGATTTTTTTGCTAAGGATAAGTTGCATGGTGTTTCATATTCATATTTAAATATTACAAGCTTGATTCTGATATTATTTTGTGGTTGACTGTCTATTTCTGGCTCTGCTAATGCTACCTATTATACCTACACACACATTGTCTCTAGTCTTGTCTTCTTGGATGCTGCTTAGTTTTCAATTGCTTTGGGTGACTGATTAAATATTATTGTTGGCAGGTTTTTTAGCGTCCGATATTACCGAATACTTTTAACTTCCTTTCCTAAAAAAACTAAAAAGTCTTAATTGAAGCAAACCGAAAATGAAATATCTTGATGCGTACTCTCCAGCAGCTCGTGCAGTGAACATTACGTTTATTTTACTCAGCTATTATAAGTATGTGCATTAAAAATAATATTTTCTGTATATTGCTGATATTTTCAATTAATGAGATAAGGAGAACTAACCGTGTCTTGAATGTTGTCATTGTATTAGTGCATTTATTGAGATTTATTTTTGCTAGTTCTACTACGATAGCAGTTGCGAGAATACGATGCGATGGTCGTTCAGTACGGGATAATTGGCGTTTATCCTTCATAATATTTTACACATACGTAACGTACCTATTTTAAATGTTTTTATACACACAGGTTAATTTTCAAATATATGTCACACAGTTTCGTTAGCATATCTTGCGGTTTTATACTTTTGGACTATTGGCTTTATTTTTCTAATTATGTTTTGCGCTCATTTGCGTCGTCATTATCAAAAAGAGGAATCCCACAATAGCCTTTCGTAAACTACAAACATTTCAAAATTTTTACAACCATTACACGAGTATTATTTGCTTTCTAGTGTCTACCCTTCATGTCAATAAAAAACGAGCCTAACTGAAACATGCGATAGTCCCTTATCATCGTAATAACTATTCGGTAGGACACCTTTTAAATACATAATTTAAAATGTAACATAATTCTTATTCAGCAAGGATTAGTCTCCGTCTTTCCCATCAGCGGTTACTGAAGATGGTCCGGAATAATTGACACGGAACTGATCTGCAGGAGTCATTAAAAACTTAATGTAAATATTTTGGAGAGAACACTAACATAAAATTAATTGTTAAAATAGGATATGTTTAACGGAGAGAGAAAGAGTAGCTTACGTCTTGTCATCTCTTCCATTGAGCCATCTTTACAGTCAGGTCCTAGGTGCGTATCTGATCCACAATTATAACAAGATATTTTTCTGGGTCGATGTATTGCATCTCCAAAGTCGTCCAACGGTGGGATCACTGCTACGTCAACATTCACTGGCGATAAGCTACTGTTACCTGTAGATAAGTAAATTACCATACAATATGCAGTCTAAAGCAATGAATTTCCTTAACCTGGACCACAAATACACTCAAAAAGGATAAAATGTGTAATAAAATAAAATAGTGTAGACTGCGAATAGCAGTGATATAAATACAAGAAATCATAAAACTTAAAGATTAGACAATAAAAAAAGAAGAAAAGGTAGTTCGTGCTGTACCCTATAACATACGTAATTAGAAAGTAACAGACTAAATTAAGTTTTAAAGTTTACATAAAAAGTGAAAAAAGGTCGCTGTTAATAATAAAACCTGTTTTGCACCAATACAACAACAACTTACTAATAATGTCACCTACCTAAGGCACCACCACCGATATCAAGGATAACTCCTCTATTATTTCTACTAGGCTGAGACGGCGTTCTGTAGTAACCACTTGAATGAGATGCGGGGGCTACAGTTACATGATTCTGATTCTCATGTGGGTTGGAAGATACACTTTTGCTAGCTGAGTCCGTTGATCCACTTGGATTGCTACTGTTCCCGTGTAAGCTGTTGGCTTTATCTTTGGCGTTGCTAATACCTTTGCTGCCAGCTGCCGAAGGCAGACTCGAAAAACTGTGGGGTATCGTGAATGGGAAGGAAAAATGTGGAACACAGGAGGGGTTCATCATAATCTCCGTTGACGGTGGTTGCGGTGGCCCTCCAGCCCCCATAGCGGCGGCAGCAACAGCACCCATCGCCGGATTATAGTATGAGGATGTCATGTAACCGTTAGGTATCATAAAGGGCCCTCCTGGGTGGCCATAAACTTGAGGTCCGTGATATGGTATCTGAGTTATAGTATAACCATCTATCCCTGCAACCCCATCACCAAGCAAACCATCCTCTACCAGTTTGGAGGGAATGGTTGGAATTATCGGTCCACCTTCCGAATCAAAAAGCAAATCGCTAGCATTAAAACATGTACGATAACTGCCAGTTCCTCCAATAAATACAGACAGGCTTACGTCACAAATAAGGAAATTACTACATTACTTAAGTTCGATAAGAAAGATTATGAAGCTAACAAATACTTGGCACTAACATACAACAGTTGGAATGGAAAAAAAGAAACATTTAACGATACGTTTTGAACCTCAAAGATCATAAGAAGTAACCGTGTAATCAGAGAGCATAGTGTAATACGTAAAAGTAAAAATTGACTTACCGGCATTTGATACTGATGCCTGCGGAAGGGGATTAGGGATGCCAGTCGAATTATTACTAGGAATAACGTTTTGGTTTGGAAGCGGATTAAGAGCACCAACACTAGAACCAGGGTGTGCGTTAACTAGACCGTTACTAACATTGTGATGATATGGTTTATTACCACCAACACTAGTTCTTTCCTGCTGCTGCAGTGAGCCTTTGTTATTTGACGGATTAGCACTGACTACGATTTCGCTGCTTCTACTGTCTTTTAAGTCGCACACTTCGTCACCTTTACCACTTGTACTTTGAGAATTATTTGCGAGAGGGGCAGGTCCACCACCGATGACCGGCATATTATTTACAAGTCCGCTGCTGTTGACATTGTTGCCCCTCCTTTTCGGTGTATTCTGAAGTTGCGGTTTTTGTCGCAGAGAGTTGTGTATGTTGTGACCTCCCCGTTGTAAATCCGGTCCTTTTATTCCTAGTTGATTATTGTGTAACGGATTCGTCGCGGGAATAACTGGGTGGGGTTGAATGTACTGGTTTCGAGTGAGTTGACCCTGTGCAGCAGCAGCAGCTCTGTAGAAGGAAACGCTGGAATTCATATGTGGGTAGCAATGAAAGCTGTTTTGCGAAGGAGGGGGGTGGCTTCCAGTATTTTGACCGAGGTTATTATGAGCACCATGAGATTGTTGGGCATACGCCACTGTCATTGGTGGGATTGCTGATGACATGGAATGTGAAGTAATGCCGCCCACGTTGTTTGAAGATGTTAGAGTTGACGTTTGCTGCATGTGAACCGGTACGGTCGGGCCCATCATTGACTGGGGTAGTGTTTGCGGCTGCTGCGACACTGATATCACGGATGTAGGAACAACCACTGAGTTAGAGGGATGATTTGAGAAAGACTGATTGTTACTACTAATAGGAACAGAGGAGGCATTTTTTGACGGCCCTCGAACTGATTGCGTTGACTGGTTAGGGAGGTGACAATGTGGG
Organism: Lepidocyrtus cyaneus; assembly: GCA_034696785.1. Classification (NCBI taxonomy): domain Eukaryota; kingdom Metazoa; phylum Arthropoda; class Collembola; order Entomobryomorpha; family Entomobryidae; genus Lepidocyrtus; species Lepidocyrtus cyaneus. The sequence continues at coordinate 3,391 of JAQIWX010000428.1, read as the reverse complement.
GATAGCTGCGTGTGATTTGCCGTTGCAGCTACGCTCGCAGACGATGTCTTGTTCAGATTGTAATTGTTGCCACTATTATTGGAAGAAGAGTTGTTTGCGTTACTTGTTGGACCATTTCCACTGGCAATACCACCGGCGTTAGATGAAGAAGTCAAACACGAGGTTGACGAAGAGGTCGGCGTGGGTATCACTAAACCAGAACTTGTGTGTTTCTCAGTCTTGGTATTGGTGGATGATGAGCTGCCATTACTACTGCTGACGTTGTTGACTGATCCTCCATAAGTTATAGAGTTTACACCGGATGTCACTACGAATGTGGACGATCCATGGCCAGACAGCGACACCGTTTGAACCAACGAGCTGTTGGGGATACCTGAAGGTGGAGACTGACTTCGGCTTGGCGTTAATGACTGAGAGGGGCTTTGAAACGGTGATGATTCAGGACTATCCCAGTTACAATTCTCTGAAGATTCTTCCGAGTCACCGTTTACGCTATTTTGCTCACTTTGATAAGGTACTGATGGTGTCCGAGAAGGTGTTGATAGACAGCTATGTTGAGACATTGAATTTGATGCAGTCGAAGAAGTAATGGATGGTTGGGACTGAGAGTTTTGAATTTTACTTGATGGAGATGGCATCTGATGGGCATTGTTAAGGGCGACGTTATTGCCTTGAATAGCAGTACTGCTATTTGCAGGTGCGACTGGTGTTGGTTGTTGTAAACTTTGTCCGGATCCTGTTACGATTGAGGCCGTGGGCAAGGAAGAGGTCATTATATTGTTCTGGGCGTACGGAGAATTCAGTGGTGTCGGGTGCGAAATGGCAGCTGGGTGATGAGGAACAAAATACGGTCCAAAAGAATATGCTGGATAGGGTGTCGCCACGGGAGGGTTTCGAATTTGTTCACCATTACTTGGTACAGAAGAAGGCTGATGAGGTGACTGCTGGATATGCATAGGCGGATGGGCAAAAATGTAGTAACCACCACCATACTTTGGATCCATAGCCTGCGATTAAAGTCCAAACATTATAATGGTATTGGAATTGGCTATGATATGGATTTACAGTATAAAAATTCATTTGCAAAACTAGTTACTTACATGAGGGATCGCCGTATGATTGTAATAAATCGGATGAGTTCCTGGATTCGAGTTAAGCGACTGAGGGTGTTGTTGTTGCAGGGTAGTACTTGATCGCACAGGAAATTTGGAACCAATTATTTCACTGACTCTATTTGCAACCGCACCTAGAAACATTCGCTGCTCAAACGTGAAAGCGGGATGACGACTAGCCAAAGTGTACAATAAAGATACTTCCTCCTGAGCATCCTTATCCAAATCCTCCATCCACGTGAGTGCCGGATTATCGTCGATATCAGATAGGATAGAGTAATACAAATTCGCCCCATCGTGATTGGTTGGGGACAATACGGAAATGTAGAGTGTTAATTTGCGACGCTTAAGGTCATTTGTTATACACATTGACTCAGTCTCCTCCTCACTGCTGAATCCAACGTGATTTGAAGCTGCAGACACCCCCTTCGTACTTCCCTTCGGTCCCAAGGTATCATGACTATTTACAGGTTCACCACAACCTACATGATCGTTTTGATTATCAGAATCTGCTTGTGGCTGGCGGCCTTTACTATCAGACACGTGGGTTGGACTAGGACGATTTGCTGGTGAATCATTGACTGTAACAAAGTTCAAAATACATTACTTGAAGATTGCTGTAAACTACAACAGTTTCGACAACATACTTCTTTAAGAAATGAAGAACTTAACGTACAGCTATTTGGATGTATCAAGGGATTGACAAACTGGGTGCCATTCCCAACACACAGAGGAGTAACTTCAGCCAACGACTGAAGTAATTTCTTCTTATCATCAGGATTTCCATTGGCAAAGGAGTTGGCTTTCGACTCGGCGTCCCGAAAACTGCTAAAATCTTTCCGCCCCAAATGCTCGATCAATGATCCCAAAAACCTTATCTCAAACGGCAAACTCAGATCAATTAAAGTGCACATCGCTTCTATCCGCTTATGCGCAGAAAGACCCTGATACCATTCAGCGACATCCTCCTTCAACTGTCCAACCATCGTCTATGGAAAAGAAAAAGGACAAACATGTTATTCGTCCCCGTTCCATTCATTCATTTGCAATTGGTTTATCTTCTACGAAAATACTACATCAAAATGATTTCATTCAAAAACTTTCACTTACTAAGCGTTACGCCAAATCAAATCGTCATAGCTTTCGGGAATAAAGAATAGTAAAATGTTTTGGAAGAGTGCGAGCAGCGCTTCTTGATCCAATAATTTTACTTCCCACAGGTTCATCGACTTGAAGCGAACAACAATCGAAGCTGCAGTTTACTCGTAAATTTTAGAAATCACAATAAATCCAGAAACTAAACCTAAACCTAGTTCTCCTGTCTTGTGTTTTCCTTAGATAAATAATGACCAGTTAATACAAAAATATCTAGATCTAGTTCCAGTTGCCCATTGAACACTTTCAAGGAGGTCTTTGACTCTTTGACTAATTGATCACATGCGACTTTAGCTACATTCTCATAATAATATTAATTATGTGATCGATCACGGTCTGCAACTACTTTCTATATATTATGCTATAAAGATCCAGTCTCGGCAACTCCTCTGAAAATTGAACAAAAGACTAACCATCAAGAATGATGCATGTAAAACGAAAATTATGTGACTGAGAAATGGATACTGACTGAAATGGAGTAATCCCTGTTTTCAGAGCTAATTATGTTAATCTCAACATTCAAGAATTTGGGCGAGAATTTTCTTTCACTTTCAACTAAGCTTTTCACAATAATAACCTTGCAATTATCTACTTTGTTAACGATAGTAAAAAATGACCTATTTGAAAGGTCAAGCGGATGAAAAAACTAATTAAACTGAGTGACAAGAAGATGACAAGAAGAAGAGGCAAATACACTTTTACAGCGTAACAATACATACAAGTTTGGAGAAGTTGAAAACAGCTTCTTTCTCTTCTTTAAAAAGTAAACTGGAAATGATAACAAAAGGCGGAAAACTGAAGAGCCCTACACTAATCCCCTTCTTCGCCCCTCGATTAATCCTCCACCACTGTTGCTGCGCTGCTGTGGCTGCTGCGATGTCCCCTTTCTTTCTGCGGCACCCTTCACAGGATAACAGCACTAATCTGTAATCGGTCAACAATGCTAATCTCCCATCAAAAACGAGATCTGCTTATCAATCTTCAAAATCCTCTTCAATAGCAATCCAACATCCTTGAAAGCAAACCAAAACACAAGGAAAAACCACATTAAATTAACAATTTGGGACAACTTTCATTAAAAATCACTTGGTTCGATCGAGAACCAGGGTTGAGGGTTGCATTAC
>JAQIWX010000427.1:0-17206 GCA_034696785.1 Lepidocyrtus cyaneus | reverse complement strand
CAATTTCTAGAACAGAAAATTTCCCGGGGATGCATTTTTATTCCCCTTCGGTAGTAATGTTAACTTTTTACAGTTTTTTTGATACATTTGATCCTGTAATTTGCATAGAATTTTAAACGTTTAGTTTGGTGTGCTTGTTGTGAGATTTTGTCGATGTGTTCAGTTTTCAACTCGAATACATTTTTAAAATGACGAATATTACAAACAATCAACTCTTTTTTCCACTATATTGCTAGTTTGATACTTTAGCTGTAACAAGTGCATATCTATTACCTACTTAGGTGCTAATTTCAATACAATGTTTTTACATACACATTATTAGTTCAAGTTTTTGCTCCCGTATTGACAGCTCACGGTTAAAAACGGAGAGGTATGGATTGATCTAAAGAGTAGAGTTTGTGTTTTTTGTTGTAGAGTGCGTGTATAATAAGTTCTATATTTTGTGATTGTACTCGGTTAAACCTAAAATCTGCGAGGAATCATTGGAATTTGGTAAAACACCTGAGACTTTGCGATATGGGATAGAGGTATGATTAAGTTACATATATTATTCACAATGAATAAGGTTGTCATTGTCAATTTTCAACGGTTGCTACTACTTTGCTACAAAGATTCATTCTCAATGACAAGGTGTACAATGTACATGTTCAAGATTTAGGGAACAGTGAAACTTGATAGAGGTCATTGGACAAATGTTAAAATGTTTGAATTGGGTGTGCTAGAAGTATTTTTTATTGATGTGTGCGAGAACATTTTAAAAGATTGGTAAAAGATGTGTCATGTTCCGTCATAACTTGAGAGTAGGACAAATCATAGTATGAAATCAGAATGTTGATGTTTGCAGTAAATTAAATACATTACATAAATAGTTTTTAATGGAAGTAAAATATTTTTTTCAGCGCAACTGCTTTTTTTAATCATAAACGGTAAACTATATCGGTAGCTAATATATAAATACAATGTAAATATATTTACTGATGGGAATGGAACATGTAAATCCTCCAAACAAAAGGAAATTAAATTCGCTGATGTCATAGCAAATAAACAGTTGTTTTTTTTCAGAAGAACCAAATTTCGGGTTTGTTGGACTGGGCACACTTCTCCAGAGGGGAAGTGAAACATTCCTTAAAATATATTGCTTTGGATATTTATTAATTTACTTCTCAATCGCGGAGGTGTACAACCACGAGCAGTCGAGTTTTTTAAACTTCAATTTGAATTTCCTTTTTTTACCATCCCTTTCATCTTTCAAACTAATTCTTAATCAATCAGTAGTAGGACATTATGTAAGACACGTAAGTTATAAAATTAGACATTTTATGTTTAGAATTAATTTTAGTGTAGAAATTAAGTACTAAAAATTTTGTCAGAGCTTTTGATTGACTTAAGGACGTCAGATTAGTAGTACACAAAGGTAATATTCCTTTAAAAATTACTCGATCAGTTCATCAATCATTTAACCAATTGTATCACATAATCATACTTAACATGCCTATTCAAATACAATTATTACCATTATATTATTAATATTATTATTCATAGCAACCAAATTAAATTAATTTTAGAATCATTTACTTCTTAATAGTACTTAACCAACAAAGTCTATAACTTTTTTGGAATGGGCTAAGAGAGTACGACACCTTTCACTTTGTGGATTGATTTGCTCTAGCTAAAAACTAAAAAAAAATTGCGTACCTAATTCTGTTTAACTCTAGAGATGACTCATTCATCACAAATCCCGATCCTCTGAAAGAGAATTTAGAGTTTGATAAGAACAAGTCAATCGATAAGAGAGGAAACCATTTTTCATACATACATAGCTGCCTTTAACTATGCAAATCTAACCTACCTAACTATACTAAAACAGTTCAAGATTATAATTATAATAATCATATAATAATACAAGAAGGAAGCCATTGAACTTTTTCATCGAAAAAATTTACCACGTCGTACAAAAATACTGCGAAGATAACTGAAATCATTGTGGATATACTACATTAACTAACGCTAATTTCTAATGAGAGATAAGATATATTTATGTTACAGGATAGCTACTCTAGTTAAACTCGCCACACATCTTAAATTCCCCATTTGAAGAAACTATCCTAATAAAATGGACATTTAACTACAAAAGGTAATCGTTTGGTCCAATCGACGAGAAAAAATAAATTTCATGAAAATTAAAAATTAAAATGAAATTAAAATTTCTTACGAACCTTACTACGAATTACAACATGCGTAAAGGAAGAAGAATAATGCTAATAATGTCCGGAAGTGGACTTTCGAGAGCTTTAAAGTTACCTGTGATTTTTTAAAATGACAATTGATACAGAACCAATGGTGATGATGCGGCAATAATTACTAAAAGTAATTACAAACGGAAAAAAATACTGCATGTTTTTACAAACTTTCTCTCTCGTGATGTATATCGTTCTCTAGATCGAAAAATGAGAGAGAAAACCCATTCCCCCCATTTTCAGTCTTTTACGATAATTTACGAGGATATAGCGGCTAAACGTAAGACGTTGTTCATCTTATAAATAGTGTAATATTTTAAAATCATTAAAATTATATATCATTTTTATACTTTCTAATTATTAAGATTACCAACTTTATGTCCTAGCGTAGCTTAAGTACTTCCCTACAGTATATTTCGTCTTTAGCATTATGATATTCTGACTAACTTAGTAAAACAGCTTTCTTCAAGTAAAAGGAAGTAACTCATTCCTTTATATCACCTTTGCTCCCTCGTAAAAACCGTTGTCAGCTACATATTTTAATCAGGGTTCCAAAATATCCACAGTCGATTTGGTTTTTAATCTATTGCATACGCTAACTTGCGAAGACAGAAAATAAATGACTTCGTCGTGTTAAATTACATAACTACTGCCCGAACAAGCTACACGCCAGAGAGGACTGGCCAGAACGTTGGATTCAGGTAAGGTATGTATGTTTAAGTACGCTTGTTTTACACGAAAGTCTTTTTTAGTGTGAAGTAGGAGTCGAGACGGCACAGTCCGTATTCCTGGAAAGAGCATGAAAATATCGGGATGAAATATTTGAAACGTTATAGTTTTGAACAAATGGCTGAAGATATGCAATAAGTTTGTACGTACCCAGTAACCAAATGGAATTCTTGATACTTGTCCGTTCACTATTGCCCAGAGGCTCCAGAAGAAATGGGATGCGAGGGTGAATGCTTCCACTTCTCGCAAAATGTGGGCTTCATCGAACAACGGGGAAGTGCGGAGGAACTCATCATCCGCTTCCGTAAAGTTTAGTTTATATTCCTCTCTCAGGACCTTGATGTAGCGGCGTATGTACTTCAACTATAATGCAAATTAAACAAAATATTGGGTTGAAGGAGCATAAAAATCGATTCCCACATGGGCAATATTTATGTGACAGTTTTTCGTTACTACAGCTAACGGTTCCCTCACCTTTTCTTCTGTGTTGGGCAGATCAGTTGGAGTGAATGCGAAGTTGGGATAAGACTCCACATTGTAGTTGTAACTCCATTCACAGAAGTGATTTGCCAAGTCGAAGCCCCGATAGTTGTACGAGCAGTACTCGAAATCGATGAGAGCCAGCTTTTCGTCAGGGACCTCGTACTCAGGCCGGATAAGGATGTTCCCCTCTTGTAAATCGTTGTGAGCGAAGACCACTGGACTTTTCACTTTTGGTAGGAAGTTCCTGTAAAATTGGATTTAGAAAGATGCAATTTAGAATCAAAATAAAATAAATATGATTATCTTAAAAATAAAAAAATTCGGGATATGTGGGTTTGGATGTTTTACTACCTTAGCCATTCCAACTCTCCCTCCAAATTGTAGTCAATCAAAGTCTGGAGGATTTCCGGTTTGCACTCGTTCACGGGGGCGGATCTCATGAAGCACTCTCGGACATTGGACATCCACCTAATGAATAAAATCATCAAACGTTCCAACCATTAATGTCAACCTATCCGATTGGTGTACAACGCAATTAGTTAAGTACTTTTCATTCATTTAGCTTACCTTTCCATGGTCCCCCACAACCATGATGGTTCCTTACTAATGGGAATATTTAGACCATGGATTTGGGCCGTTTTTTGAGCAATAAGAAGACTAAGTTCTGTGTCACGGAGTTCCTGGGTTTGGAGTGGACGTGCCTGCAAGTAAATGAATCATTTCATTTCATCAAGACAAGGTGAATCAATTATCTCAACATCATCATTTGCATATTATATGAATAAGTAATTGACATGATGATCTCATGTCAACCGAATTTATCATTAAGTCGTACGGGAATGAATTCCTCAACTCGGCCTCCGGGGAATACCCCATACAGTCGGGGTCCAAGTTTGCGCTCTGACAGCAAAGTAAAAATCACTGATTCCGTGATCAGCGACTCTAAGGCTCCTTCTCCATGCACCTGAAATCAAACGTTGGATTTATACATTATCAATACAGCCTAATCCAGTCACTGATGATGACATGAACTATGACATGACACGGGAGCATATTTCTCATTGCGTAATTAGAAATTATCTAACTCTCCTTTGTCGGAATCATCAGCATGCATAATTGAGGAAAACAGCGTAATAAAATATTTAGCCCAAACCTGGCCATAAAATCGAAGCAAAACCTGGGATGGTTCGTTGTGCTGGGGAGTCAAGGTTAACGGTAACGAGCAATGATACAGCCAATTGCTCAACCCTCCACTGAAAGAAAACGAAGAAGAAAACATCATTAAAAATTTTGTTCAGCCTTCCTTTCATCAATCCTTTTCCATTCCAACCTAGTTAGTCGTCATCATATCTTCTTTTTTTTTGCTTCGCGTGTACTGTAGGTTACTACAGCCATCCCTACACATCAATTACTTTTTCAATGGCAGACAAAATGTCATATTATCATCTTAGGTATGCATAAACATACGCTTAGTCCGCTTAATTAATGCAACTGCACACTAAAACCAAGTTTTGAGCTGCCGCCGATCAATCTTTGGAAAGAAAATTGATTTTGTGGATTGATAGATCGGCAATGTCCTACCTTCCCGTAACATTTTTTTTTACCAATCAATGACAGTTATTTTATTATTCACGTCATCAACCCCATTTACTTTGCACCTTGCGTGATGGATAGTGGGAAAGTGTGAGGAGAGCCTATGACCTAATATATTTAGAATTCCAGTGTTGCTGCATACGTCATAGTAGCATACTCATACCTACTACAAGCATACATACATATGACCAACATAACCGTTCGGTTTCTCTTTTGTGGACCTTTGTCCCTATTTAGTCTTTTTTAGAGTAAAGTGAAACAAGGTGGGACATTCTTCGCCGGGAATTCTCTTTTTTTTGACGAGACCATATAGGCATATAGGTAGGTCCTAACAAGTTTCTCATATAATGGACATGGATATTTATCTCCTGTCTGCTATCTCATAACTCCCATGCAACCGTCTATCTTTCTTACTACCTACTATGTAATACCTATTCTTTCTCCGTTTCACTTCACACCAAAACTCTTTTGTTGGGTAACATTAGGCACATCCTCGTGGAAAGTCATCGTCATCATCATCATTCCTTCCACTACCCCCATTCATCATATAAATAACTGCATTCCTTGCATGACATTGAATTGCAATTTGCGCCTTTCCCCTTAATAATCCTGATGAGATCACATTGCATACCCATGTTATGTATGATGTTACGTTACGCGAGAAAAAAAAATCCAGGAAATATCGATCCAACCCGCTACTATCATCAGCCATGATGTTGATGATGTGAAAAAGCCTCTGTTGAGAAAGTACCTCTTTCGTAGTGTCATGCTAGGGCAAGTTATGCTACAAGGGCAAAGGAGTCATAATAGCATCAATTGCTTCCACGCTGCTCTCTCTCCTTCTGGGCTCATCTCCCTTGCAAAAAAGGCTTCCACCGGGACTTCCTCCATACATATATGAATGTGAAGATATGGAAAGGTAAAAGTTGGGGAAAATATCTCCAGATAAACATATTCGCCAGACAAGTCGACCCATCTCAAGGTGAATTCTTTCATGTACGTATGTACTTAGGTATGGCAGCCCAATCCAATTTCCTTCATTCCTTCCATGCAAAAAGAAATCCCTAAGTTTCCGCAGAATGAATGCTTTGATTGGCGGAAGATGAAAATGCGAACCATCATCATTTCAATCTTTCTTTTTCTTTTCAAAATTATTCGACAGTGTAGAATGCACTTTTAAAATAGTATCTAATACGGAAGTACAACTTTCTCATTGGAAAGTTTCCTTTTAATGTTTAAATAAATCCTTTTCAAGTTGCTATATTATGGTTCCCTTGCATTTGGCAAAATTGTAGTTCATTGTAATGATAAGCTCTGCAAGTTTCCCTTTTTGGAAAAGATCAAAGTATGGAAAATTTAAAGGATGTAGCAGGAAATGATGAAGCTGAAACTAAAGCAGAAATTATTTTTTAATGCCCACTGGGTTGGGTTGGTTTACTGCTCTCCGACCTCGGAGTTGCTAGCAAGTGAGGCCGTATGGGAGGCTGTACATTTGCTTCTATTTTCTGATGATTGCCATTTGCCATATTTAGTTCAATTGGGGGAATCCGATTTGTTGCATACCTACTTACCTACCCAACTGCACAAGTATTCGCATGAGTGGATCTAAATAAATGGGATTTGGCTTGTCAGTTTTAATAGGATTATTTCCCGCTTACTCTTACAAAATTCCAATAAAAACCATTGTACTACGGAGCTTTTGTTTTGGGCTACTTCAAGTTGCAAAAATAACTCATCCACCTCACATGTACATACAGAACGGATGAAATGTCTTCAGAAGTCAGGGGAAAAATTCAAGCAACAATAATCTCAACTTGGAATCGGAATTAGATATGTATGTAGGTTTGTGAACAAGTAAACAGGACTAATTCCTTTCTAATAAATATTTTTATTTCCAAAATTAATCAGCGTATCTTGTACGAAATTGAAAGAAAAAACTTTACCCGGATATGTTTAGTTATAAGTTGACGTTTTAAATCTGTCTGACAATAGTTCACAAAAAGGTTTTTTTTTAATATTATTTTCTAATTTCATGCGCCAAATTGGCAAAGTTTAAATTTGAAAAGGATTGACTCACTTGACTTGACATGTCTTCTAATTCAACGTTTAATTTACTTTTTTAATCAAGCCGCAAATCAATGAAGCTATGCTTCACCTCAAAAACGAAGTCAAGAGTTCTTGTTCCAATTTATGTATGAGCTTACACAGGTGCCAAACATATTAATAGATTTTGAAGTTTCAAAATTCAATTACATAATGTCCATTTTGGGAACAGTCGAAAAAAAAAGTTATTTCATATGGCGTAATTTGTTATGAAAAAAAGACGGCGTCATTTTCAATGTAAAAAATAAACTATCAAAGAATGCTCTATTTTAATGTGTATAATCAATATTGAATTAACTATCAAACCAACTGGGGACTTATTGAACAGCATCGTTATCATCATTGGTAATAATAAACGGTGGCCACACCACGAGTCAGATGACATGATCAGTTATTTTTAAATATGCAGGGGAAATGACAAACAATGACATCCATTATACCCTTTCAATGGTTGCTCTTCTCCGCATATCGTCCTGAAAGAGCAGGGATATTTGTACTGCACACCTGTCACCAACAAAAGTTCTAAGACTCCGATTTTTTATTTTAATTCTCACAGGTCGGCTCACCACCAATAATACTAGCTCATTCATTTTTCTGACGGACTAACCCCAACCCCCACGCTTTTCTGATTTCGTGGTTTGTCGATTATCTGCATGCCAAGACCAGATTAAATGTAATAGGTATCATCAACAGTTTATAAAGCTTGTCATTCCTCGTTGTTAGATTGGAATGTCGTCAAGAATAAAAAACTGCGTAGTTAGCAGATAGAAACAAATTTCTGTTATGATTATTTTCTAGAAGCATGCAAAATGCAAATTTTACAAATGACAAGAAAAAATGCATTTTCCTTCATCAAATATTTGTTCTTTGATTTTACTTATTTGACTACTGCACTGTAAGAACTCCGTTTGATTGTATTTGCACTCATCATACATTTGTCTTCAGCGTACCTTTTATGCAAATGCAACTTATTATTGGCAATCCCTTCAATCCATCTAGTCGTTACTTTTCGGAAACCTATAATTTTACAGAGCATTTATATGCAAATGAAGATATTGATTGCACGCATCAAAATGCAATGAAGTAATTAATGCACTTTTTCCTCTACATTACTACAAGCATTTCTATTTCTGACCGCCATACTTCAGTCCTCCCGATGAACTTCACGTCTGATGTGACATCCAAGTACAAGTCTAGCATGTGTCCACACGCTAGCTCTGCATGGACGTCAGGCAAGTTGAATTATTTTTCGAGTTTGTTTTCGTCACCCACAACCGTAATATCTAGAATCTAGAATACAATCTTCTAAAAAAAATCTAATGATATGACGACGGTTATCGTCCCAATCCCAAACAAAGAAAATGTATTCATCATAACAACTTAGGTACAGTTAAAAACAACTACGCTACAATGTTACCCTTTAAAATTAAGTAAAAGTTTCTCATCCACTTGAATTTGTAACGTTGCCAACTGTCTCAAAATCTGTGTACCTGTGCAAATAATCCGAATATCTACTGAGCATACAGAATGTTATCCTCGTTTGTTATATGGATGGATGGATGTCCCTATCCGAATTTAATGCATGGCTACAGTCTGCAATTTCTGGCTATTATTTCGTAGTTGCTACAATATACATTTTCCCTTACTCGTTTCACTACTCAGCCAGCCTGCAACCGGGAATGCTGCAAATTGCAATTAGTAAAAAACCGCAACTGCTTCTATCGTGTCTCAGAAAATTTGAAACCTAGCAAGGCTGCCTATAATCTACTCCGTGACCCTACTAAAAAAAACTATTTAGACGTTCGCTCAATATCTCACCGAAAATGCAATGTCAAAACTGGGATCCGTACTTGCAAGGCTAAAGGATAACCTATTACTACTAGCGCACATATACATAGTCCATGTCCTTTACGTCGTATAATATTCCCTAGGTCATCAGTCATCATCATCATTCATAGTAAAAAAAACAAGAGGTTTACCTACGCAGATAATAAGTCATGGAATTAAAACAGTTTCATTTAGCAATGAATAAATCGTAAGTAGCAAATATCTATGCTTTCATAACATTTAATACTCCGGGAGGGAGTCTTGAAGCTCTTGAAATCCACTTCAACAAACGGATTGATTTTCTGATTAGAAAAGTGATTACGATTATGACAGGGAATAAAGTATTCTATTTTTTTTAATGCGTGCATCATCATAATAATATTCCACCTGAGAGCATAATATATCTCAAATCAGAATTTATTATCGACAAGTTAAACTTAACTGTCTTTCAGTTTGTAACCTAAATTTTTAAATCGTGGTGATGTGATGGCTACATTTTAATGATCATGATGAAACAACTATGAATACTGTCAGACAATAAACGAATTGAAAAAAAAGTCAGGAATGCTTCCACCATCAACCTCATTTTAAGTCATGGAAAAAACCCCACATCAAAAAAAAATATTTACGCATATAACACCTGAAAGCACGTAACACAAATAACGTAAAAAGTAAACTTTAATCTATATCCTAAACTTCCTATATTCAAGGCGTAAGGCCGACAAACAAAAACAATGCACTCGTACTCGTACCTAGTTGTAAACAAAGCATTGTACGTTTATTGTAATTTGCAGACATCAAAAATGATTTCATTGTAATATTCCACGATTGTAAAATGCATAAACCTGCTATGCTTTACGGAAAGTAAGTTTCAAACAGTAACAATAACTAAACCATCACATGCCTGACATAGTGTAGTTTCAAGATGTCTAGATAGGTATATTGATACTGATACAATGTCTATCTTTGGAAAAATAATTAGCAAACTATTTCATGAAGTTCTAAACTGGGCTCGTAAGAAAAGTAAATCGCATGTGTAGTCCATTTAGTTTCTACTCGTTCGTATGGACCACTGCATGTATGATTTCGTTCAAAATACCATGCTAATGAATTGTCAACTGTTCCTATTGTCACTGCATATTTCTCACTTTGGAATGACCAGATTCATTGTCAAATTTATTATTGTTATATTTTTGCAGGATTGTTTACGTTGTCGATGAAAACTGCAAGGACATGGATTACAAGCAAGTACAACGTTTGAAAATAAAAATGGCTGCACTTCCACTTTCCACTCCTTCCTTTACCTAGCCAATAGATACTGCATTGGATTGGGGCTAATATCATGTGGATGTTACATGATAAGTACCTTTACACAATTGCATAATGATGGAAGAACAACATGGAAGGATAGTAGAATAACTGAACTGATGCGGTGAGATTAAGGATCATACCTATCTATCACGATGGTATTGGATATTAGAGCCGAGGGATTAAAGTAGATAAGGGCTTATCACATGAAAAAAAATTCCCTAGCTATGATTTAGTTGTAAAATGTATTGCTTCATTTCTGTGATATAAATATATCATTTAAGTATTCCATTCCGATCAAAACGATTAAATTCATGGCACGTATGGTTTTTATACCTTATGTACACCTTCTACACTTCCACCATTTTATTTTTTATTTTTCGTTAAAAATCGGACGGACGCCGTGAAGGTGAATGGATCAATCAAAACTAGCCACGCCGTTGTAGTATACCTATCTTACTTTATGTATGTGCGTAGATGAAGCTTGACTAAATAACTACTACTCGACTGACAAAAAAACACTAAGCTTACCTCACTCTTTTGATAACCAAGTCTTTGGAGTCGATCTGCTTCCAAGCTCCATGTAGATAGTCCCTACAGATTCCAAAAGCCTTCTCCCGAATATCCGAATTCAGACCGGTGCAGTCCATGTTGGTGACCAAAAACTGTGTCCACTGCCGGGAAGGATGCCCCGTCCCAATATGATTTCCAGGGGAGGAGAAAGGGCTGCTGCTATTAGAAGTCTCTGCGTCCGGGAACTGAGTCAACTCATTTGTGTCGGTGGGCTGCTGAGGATCCAATGGAGATGGAGGTAGCTCCGCTCCTTGCTTTTCATTTGGTGGTGGCTCAACGTTATTGTTGTTGCTGACGGGCTTTTCTGTCCCCGCCAATAATGGTAACGGTGCGGATGATGATGGATGCTTTCGAACCGCCCCGGCTCTCGCAGTGACCCCTTGAAGTCGGTGACTATTGTTCTGACCTGGAGTGGCGTTCTGATTATTCGTCCCGTTGTTGCAGACCAGTTGGTTATTGTTGTGCTGGGTTAGCGTGTTGCTGGTTTGGTGATGATAGTTCTGTTGATCATGAGCTGTTGTACGGTTGCAGTTAGCGCTGCCGTTGTTAGCGGATGACTTTCTTGAGGGAAGACCGTTTCCTCCGTTGCTGCTTGCACGACTGATGCCTCGCAAGAGCTTCAACTTCTGTCGAGTCGATCTCATCCTCTGAAAAAGTGAGAAATATTAATAGTCATCGTCATAGTGTAGTGATAAGAAGTCGACAGACAAAGAGATTTCATCCTTCCCAGTACAAAAACTGCTGGGATCCATCACCAACCATATCCTGAGAGCTAATCAGTGTTTCCAACTAACACCATCATCATCACCAGTGGCATATCAGACAGTGGCATAATAATATGTGTAACAATATTTTGTATAAGTATAACACGGCGTTCTCCTACTTTACAATATGTACTCATTCCACTTACTTTTACTTAGGTAACTAATCTTCAGAATCATGTACGACAGTGGTGGTGGTGCGGTGAGGATGATCACGATCATCGGCATACATACTCTCTAAAGCTGGGAAGCTTTTGGACACGTTCTCATTCGGGCTTTGCTATGCAACTTACTAGTAAATGCTTGCACGGGTCTAACTTCCAATGTTAAATTTTTTGGTGGCATGATCCGTTGTCGTTCTTTTCTTTTTTAAATTTGACATGACATATCTTTATCCACAACCGCCAACCACAATAATATGTATACCCAGGTAACAACAGGAGCTCCTATACATCTATCCATCTCCTTACAAATTGTAACATCCAGAACATCATCGTCGGCCCACCACCGTCACCGTCGTCATTACTATTTACTATCACGGGTGCCGTTAAGTGCTACCGATAAAATAAAAAAAAACAGCTTTTAACTTCCTCTCTCTCCATTCAATTCCTCATATCATGCTCCCATCCTTCTTTCCCTTTTCATTAGTTAGTACACAGATATCTAAGCAGTTGTACAACTTTCCTCGAACAAATTGTCGTTGTTCTAGTAGGCAGGATTCCGCTGACAGGAGACAGGAGCAGCGCAGCAGCAGCGTAAAATGTGTTTGTTACTGCTACTGCCACTCCAATTACATGCACCTAACTACATGAAAACTGCTACTGATGCGATGATGATGATATTATGGAAAACACGGTGGTGTAACAACAACTGCCAGTCTAACATAATAGCCGTGTAAACGAGTAGATTTCATACAGACTCTCGTGACAAATAATTCAAACTTGGTTAAGTGATAATCTTGATAATGAATGCCTAC
This sequence comes from Lepidocyrtus cyaneus, assembly GCA_034696785.1. Taxonomy (NCBI): domain Eukaryota; kingdom Metazoa; phylum Arthropoda; class Collembola; order Entomobryomorpha; family Entomobryidae; genus Lepidocyrtus; species Lepidocyrtus cyaneus. Next base: position 4,616 of record JAQIWX010000427.1, on the reverse strand, counting down.
CTAGTATGTATCATTTATCGTCTTGGATGGACAACACTTAACCTTTACATTTTGGGATGATGCTAATAGAGACGCATATAGCCCCGAAATACATAGTATATATCTCTGACAAGTACATAAGTATAACAAATATGCATACTATTAGTATAAGCTATTAGATAATAGCTAAACTTTAGTTAATTATCTATGACCCCATATCTCTATCACTATGACTATCATCATCCGAAGTCTGAGAACCCCATTGTCCAATTGTCGGCTATCTAGTATATGTAAGTAAGCTGCAGTTAGTGTTATTATGCAGCCTACTATTATGAGATAAAGATTTTATGCTTGGTTTGATAATAAAAAAAAGTACCGTCTCTGTCTAGTTTTTTTTTTAAATATATAAACTGATGCGATGCATGATGATAAGTCTACTATCGTATGATGATGATATGCATCCTTTTCGACCTTATAGGTTAAATATAATTTAAAAAGTGAAACTTTGAAATGATTATGTCATGTCAATGGAATTATTGCTTCTTCCTAACTTGATTGCTTCCAGCATTCCTTAATACTTAAAGTTTAGGTTATGGATTCCATGTAGCAAACACTTACCTCAGACTGTCGAACAGTTCTGGACTCCAGTCTTGAAAGGAGACGTGACAAACCCTATCCGGTAGACAAATGTTGTCGTTGATGATGATGATGGTAAATAAACTACGTAGGCCAACAAATTCTCACTTGCGTTGCGTATGGTATCCTGAAGTAAATTGGGTGAAAGCGAACAAGAGATTTAGCAAAGACAGCAACAGATTCCAGAAAAGAGTGTATTTTTGCTTTTGTTGAATAGATCACGGAAGTTTTACAATATGTGAGGAAATCAACTCTTCTACTCTACTTCTTCTACAACTTCTATTCAGTCGTCTGGCAAGTCGAATGTCGTAGCGTTTGGAAAGAAAGTCTCCTTGTGGAAGCAAAGTTTAGGTACCTAATCACATCACAAAAAGTTACAAACGCACATATCCAAGGCGATACTCAATTGTTCCATCAGCTTACTCGAAATAATGTCTAATGCTCACAATCAGCAGCAGAGTAATTGCACTATATGATATAGGTACTCGCGTCCTGAATTGAATTAGACGAGTGATGGCGGTCGACAACAAAACTGAATTGCTTGTTTTATAGCTTTTAAGGAGAAATGTTGACCGAAAATAGGTTTATGGAAGAAGGAGGGTGGAGCTGCGTACGTTCCTTCTGGCCAATGAAATGCTCCTGTAAAATTTAATTATTCCAATGAATTGTTTGTCATAATTGTTCAGAATCAAATACACAACTGCATAATAGTTTGGTCACATAAAAGCGATGTCGAGGTAGATCACGCCGTGGTGATGCGACAATGCAAAATAAATTTATTTTATGATGTCGAACTATTATTCTAGGTTTCAAAAGTTATATTTTTTACAGCTAAAAAAATGGCGTACTTGGGTAGGTCCCTATTCGATTTTTGCTCTGCGGTTGACTATTTTGTAAATGTCACAAGTTATTTAAAATATAGGAATTAGATACGACCTTGGGAAATTAGACCACTGAAACATGATAAAATGCATGATATGGATAATAAATGCTGACTATTAAACCTTTCGTTTAATTTGATGGAAAGCTAAAATGTAATTCATTTATTCCCGTCCGTGCAAATCAAATATTTCCAGATGAAGAAGCATGTACACATGATTTTTTCATTCGAATATTTGGATGAGCTTATAGTAGTAATCTTGTGTAATGAATGATGCAATGAAGTGTTAACACAAAATATGCAAAGATTGACAAAAAATAATTTAAACAAACCAGCATACCTATTTACATGCCTAAAAGTACAAAGAGTATCAACCTAGGTTATATGACTCAGAGTCAGTTAGTCAGTCGAGCCACCTCCAATACGTACATAAGAAACTCGTCATTGTCACGATAACCATGAAAACTCATGAGCTTTTGTTTTCCAAACATTTCGTCACTTCCCCCGACGTAGCGCTACTGCACTGGCAGGGAAAACTAAAATAAACCAGGTTGACTCGTACATTTTTACAGCAAAATATGGGTGTGTGTATGTTTGTTTATTTTATGCTGATGCGAGTAAAAAAAATGGAGTAAAAATAAAATTGTGGGACGGGCCTTATCATCATACCATGAATTCCATTCAGTTCAACATTTGCACATTCACAAACCCAAACATGCACATAAACTCTGATGATAATGAGTTGAACACAAAACAGACGCAACGGGCTCATTTTTTTTTGAAAAGATTACGCTGAATGAGCGGAGCAGAATTTTTTTGCAACTTTTCTCAGACTGATTTCAAATTTCACTGCGTAGAAAAAAATTCAGCAATAATCTTGCAAAAAGAAAGTCGCAAGCGTAAAAGTGTGCAAATTTTGCCATTCATGCGAGGAAGGACTATAAAATTTCAGTTCACCCCGTCTTCAACTCTCCCGACTTCATACTTACATGAATCCTACTTAAACAGAAAGGGCATTTTATTTTACAGGATGCAGATGCGTTGCAAACGCTTCCTCGAGCGTGGCAAGTGGGATGATCTACGACAAAAATAAAGTTTATCGTGAAAACATTTCATAGAAACTTCATAATGATGGCGAAAGCATGAGCTCAAATAGGATCAACTTTTATCCTCCAGTCTTTCATTTTTATTTTTCTATCATTCTATTTTTTCATTATTGATTTTTTTTAAATCTGTATACATACTTTTAGGTTAGAGAGAGAGATGGAAATGAATGTTGAATTTAGAAAATTTCAACATCGAAGTAAGAGTCTAATTAAGTTTTAATCATGATGAAAGAATCTTGAGCAAAAGTTCTTTGCAAAACACCTAATTAGTTCGTTATCCGAGAAAAACCTGATTCTACTCAACAAAAGAATGATTTTTTTAAAATATGGCTGGCTTGCGAAGTTGATTTGAAAGTTTGAGAAAAATATTCTAGAGTGTAAATAAGTGATCAAGGTTGTCTCGTGTGTGGGAAGGCTTCATCAATAAGTTGATTCTTTTCTCGGAATGTTTCAAAAGCACTACTGATCTTTCCAAACTTTTTGAAAAATAGCTCACGCATACTTTACCCAAGTTAAACTTGTTTTCTCCCGTTTTTATTACGGAAGCCGTATTCACTACTACCATCATGTAGTTTGTAGGATAAAATAGCACATATTCCTTAAAAGTTGAAAACAAACAGAGCTTGTTTACATAATTAGACGAAATCAATCTTAGATTCAAAACATGAGTCATAATTTATGCATCATGCAATAATGCAAGTGCAAAATCTGGGACAAAAAATGGCAGCTTTGACTCTGCCATGTCATGAAAGGAGGCCAGCAACAGTAGAGGGAAATCTCAGGGAAATTAATGTGAGAAAGCTGGCCTGTACTAAAAAAATATTATTATTCATAACTCCAACATACATACGAGGAGGTATCAGAAAGTTTAAAAAGGTTTAGTCTATACTCCAAGTACAAGAGCATGCATGGAAGAATGCCCCTAATGTAGAGTGTGTAAAAGGCAAACATGCACTAATGTATTCGTAAGGCCACAGAACAAGATTCGGGGTCGTCATATATGTCGAAGGTGCCACAAGTAGACACTTGAAGTGGTACGTTTCTTCAGCCGATAATATGATTCAAATTGAATTACTGTTTAATGGTCTTTTAGTTACCAAAAATGGAAGTACGTACATAGTCGCTAAGGATGTGAAAGAGAAACAAAGACGTTTATATGGGACTTAACAAAATATTAGATATGACTTCCTGAATTCTAAGCATTTGAAATATAAAAATATTGAATAGAACTCTAGGTTGAAAATGTTCATACAAAATGTTATTTAATGTGACCGTATACACGACATACAGACATGATTTTGAAAATTTGGCACACAATGCCAATTCATTACCCCTACAAACTTTATACATACACTACACACTCCAACGATGTGTGTAGACTACTTAACAAATGTCAGTAGACCTTTAAAACTTTCTGATACCTCCTCGCACATCTCCCCTGCTCACCTAACCCACTTATTGGACATCATGTACTTAAGTAATCCCGCTAGTTTACGCATTGCCATTTTCATTCAAATCAGTTGATATCTCTAAAAAAATTGAAAGTCGGCCTGGATCTCTCACCCTCTCTGCTGCACCGCTCCATTTCAATCACAATTAGCCCATTTTATGAAACATCCCCAACAACAAACTATAACGCATACAAAATCCCCGTAAGATAAATGGGGAAAGTGTGTAACCGTTTGCCGGTCGTCGCATTCATTTCTGTTTGCATTAATATTCCCGGAATCCCATTTTTCGCTAAAAAAAATGGCTACTTATCTCCTCAAGTATGTAATATGTACATATGTATAGAAGCTCCTAGCAGCGTGAACGTAAAATATGGATGGGTGGATGATGAACATAAAATTTAATAAAAATATACCTAGGTGGAAAATGGATGCTATATTTATCACACCTCAACAATATTTTATCAAATGAAAAGCACCCTTGCCAAAAACAATTTAACCTTAATTTTACTTTTTCCTCTATGCCACACGTCTCAGGAAAAAAATATTGGAAGAGGATGTGTCGTC
>JAQIWX010000426.1:0-17206 GCA_034696785.1 Lepidocyrtus cyaneus | reverse complement strand
TGGGGAAAAGGAAGAAGAAGAAAAACTGCGTTTGTGTGGGCTACTTACAATCCTCACTAAATTATGTCCATACAGTCGTATTAAAAGTATATTATAGACATTAAAAATAGCCTTATGAACGGTCTAGTATCATATTAGCTTGTCCTGGTCGCAAAGACAGTTATATTCATGCAGGAAGCAATAAGGTACATATTATGCTGTCCAGTAAAAAAGATGGAATCAAGGCTATTGTAAACTGGCCAAAAGGCATGAAAAAGAGATCACGTCATATCATCATATGTTGTGGCAATTTCCTCACAAATAATGCATACCTACTTCATTTTCGGCTTTACTCGTTAAAACAGACCTCATGCTTTCTCTCTTTTCCAACAGGAAATTACCTCAAGGGTTTGTATTGTGACAGGGTAATGTAGATTATGCATGTTATTGCATACTAGCATTGTAATAATGAATGTTGTTTAAACAATCTTTAAAACTCATTACAGTTCTTCTAATGGTGATGATCACGGTCATGGAGTAGCGTTTTCTCAAAGATTAAGATACACTTTAAACCTTGAAGATAAACTTCAACTTTCCCTCCTTACACTTCATCGGTTTATACTGGACCGTACTTAGGTAATATACATAATGCCTAATTAATTACGGTCCTAATTCTCATAATATGACTCTCTGTCTCTGTTCTGTTATCAACTCAAATTTCTCGTATTATATTTAGTAACATTTAAATTTAAATTGCTTCTGGCTACATAATTATACTGTAGTAGGTGGTTATGTCACTTTTAATTTTGAAAGTGGGAGGATAAAATAATGTAAGAGCTCCAGTCATGAATGAATAAATGAAAGGAAAGTAGGTACCTATATGTTGCGAAGAAAGTAACAATGAAAAAATCTCCCCTTTCATTTCCCTATCGTCCCTGTTTCCATTTTCCATTGTGAGTTTTTAAGGCACAGTTGAAATAAAAGTAAACAACAAACTAAATAGTAAAGTTTTATAGAGCAACACCAGAAATTACTTGGACTTGAGTCGTTTCCCCCTTAACTTTTTTCGTTGAAGCATTATTGTCAGGCCAAGACCAAGTTCTAGTGAAATGTATTTATTCATATGTGATGTACACTGGAACCGGAGGGACCTAACACAGTCAGAGAAACTAGTTATTATATCAACATGAACCATGCTGCTGAGTCCTTCCTTTCCCTTCCTTTCCTACCTATGTGTATCTTGAAGGGAAGTGAAAGGAGAAAGCATGTTGAATAAAAAGAACTTTGTTTACTTCTTCATATCCCTTCGTCATATACAATTTCATTTTGAAAGTGTTGCTCTCACAGTTTTAAGTTGTCTTATGGCATGGTATACACTTATTTGTGAATAAATGGAGAAGGTCCCCCATTTGACAAACAAAAGGAAAAAGTTTTCACCAGCCAGGCTTTTCATAATTTTACCATACTTATTTCTCTCTCCAGTTCCAGTGAAATGAAGGTAAGAAAAGGAGCAATTTACTCAATGAAAACTGTTATGCTTGGATAATAGCAGGGAATAAACATACGTTACTATTTTATTATGACCATGGCTCTGCTGTAGCGTTTTCTTCTCAACAAGGGAGGAAAAAGTTCAAAATCTCAAAATTGAACAGTGAAAAGTCTTCATCTTTCCTTTAACTCAAAAAACATGTTCATAATGTCCCTCTGCTCTGCTTTCTGCATAACGACTTTTTCTTCCCAGGAATATGATTACCACCACCACGACTGGTGAAAAAAACTAACAAAAATACATACATGCATATCGTATCTCCACAAAGAGAAAAAACATTTCAGCAGGAGTGAATAAAGAAACAGCCGTGGTTTCAAGTGGGTAGCGGTGGCCCTAAAATAGGGAACAACTTTCTCTCCTCCGAGTTAATGAACACGTGGATAGTTTTTTCGGAGCTGAAAGGCGGCGAGAGCCTAACTTTGTTTTTTATAGTTTTTTGAGTAGTGAAAGTTGGTGGGGTAAAAGTCTCCTCACATAGCTGTGTACGTTTTAAGAGAAAAACGTAACAGTAAGAAGTGGTAGTGACGCTTTTGAAAAAAAAAATCAGCTATTTACTAAAGAACTTTAACATTTTGCAGTCATCGTTATTCTGAATGTCATATTATATATCCTATTCTTCCATCTCACGTGCCATGCCTCTAGAGAGGTATGGATGGGGGCGAAAAATGTATAATATGGGAAGGAATGAAACAAAATGAGTTAAAAGGGAAGTTTTTTTTTTCATTTGATGATGATAAGAAATAAGAGCTATTTGCGTTGCTGCTGCTGTCCATGATGTGATGTCGTTGGCGATATCCCCCTGACTGTTCCCTGTCCTAGTTATTTTTGTTGAGCCTCCTTTTCCCAGTTTATTGTTGTTGATGTACTACTTTCTCTCTAGCGCTTTAGCTGCTTCTGTGTGATGCGATATAGTTTTAATCGTATTTATGGCAGTTGTAGTAAAAACGTTGCTACTGCAGAGAGTATACAACATACATGTATGGTTATAATAATGAAGAAACATTTTTTACTTTCTCTTTTTTTACTCATTATAAGCCTTCTTCTTTCATTACGAAGGATATTATCATTACGTGACGTGCCTAGACAAGTGTTTTTCTCCCATTATCATCATCATTATAATACATAGCAGCACAGATCCAGTCTCTACAACTCTTTTATAAACTTTACCGTAAGCAGATTATATGGCTCTTATATTAACCCCGAGTTAATCTCAGTCCGGAATTACATAATTACATTGTAAAGTTTGAATAAACTTAAATGGGGGACAGAATGTCTTTTATGGTTATTAAATTGTTGTGCTCTTTGACACTGTTGGGAAAGGAACTTGATTCATCGGACAATTTGTAGGAAATAAATTTTAAAATCTGTCATCTTGTTATATAAAAAAAAAACGTTTCAAAATAATTTATATTCTTCAAGCAACGGACTTTTACCGCTATGCAATGTTTTACTAACCTTATCTCAAAGGCCAAAATATATTATTTTTAGTTTACGCATTTACATTTTAAATGGGGGAAAGAGAAAGTTCAAAGAGGATTTCCGAAAAATTTTGCTTTACCACAAATAAGGTCAGTCGTTTGGTTCTCGTGTGACAAAGTTCAGTTTCAATTTCTCCAATCCTCAACTCCAGACTTATGTCAGGAGGAATCCGTTTTCAAAGGATTCCAACGTCATCAGTCTTATCGTCACATGACGTAATATAGAGCGGGAAGAGAATCTATATGTATTCAGTTTCAATGGAACTCTTCAAACTTCTTCTGGTTTAGGCATATATATTCTTTGTAGAGTTTTTGAGTACGGCTTCTATACTTAATTATTATCCCTTTTTACTTTTTATTGTATACATTGCTCAATTCCAATGTTAGGCAGTTAGTTCTGAAGCTGACTGTGAAAGTCTTTGTGTGAAAACTCGAACTGACGACATCAACATCAACTTCCTCATTTCGTTGGGACTCTCTTGTAGCGAACGATGTCGAGGTAACATTCAACTGTGCTGGAGAAAAACTTTCTCCAAACAACTGATGTTCGTCAGAGAAAATATATAAATACAAATAGATGTACATTCTGCATAGGTATTTAGAATAGGAATACAGACGGAGCAGCTCTATAATTTAAAAGTATGCATAATAATGAAGAAAGAATTCATCATCTAACTTTAGTTTTTCACAAGTACGTACTTGAGAGTCTATAAAATCATGTACATCCACATCCCTATACAATGTAGCTAGCAACCCAACTCCAGCATGAACATTTCTTCATCCGAAATGCAAGTCTTATTTAGGAGGGCCCAAGTTGTCTTTCCAGACCTGCTTTTCCATCCATACCAAAACCAAAATGCAAAAAAAAAAAATATATAATATACAAGAGGAAAAGGAAAATGAAATCTTGTTTTGAATGAAATGAAATGTATGATAAACAGATTCCCACGAGCAATAAAACATGCAATGTAGCTTTTTACTTTCCTTCCCGTTAAAAGTTGAATCTGGGAAAAGGGGAAGGGAAATATGTATCTGTCTGTGATATGAGAAAAGTAATGAAAATGGAAGCTGGCTGGATGCATACGCCTCCAGGCTAAACTCCTATATATTATCTAGATAATGATGAGGTAAGGAAGAAGGAATCGAGGAAAAAGTCAGATATCTCGGGAAGCAGCCGAGTTTTACTGACGAACGAGTTTATTTAGTTGAGCAATGATCTTCCCCTACGCCTACCTCAAAGCAAATTTGGGTGTGCTTTTGCAATGTTGTTTGGGGGGGGGCATGGAAATCATATTTGAGGAAATTGGTTGTATCTGAGGAGTTTTATGCAACCGAATAATCTTTAAAAAAAAACATCAATCTGCCAATATTGTATTTTATATAGGTAATATAGTGCCAAAATAAATTCGTAACAATTCAGTTTCCTGATAAAAAATCTGTTAAGGGTAAAGAAAGACAATATGTAATGCGAAAATTTGATTATTGTATGATATTCAAATGGTAGATCATCGATTACAATACAATAACTTGTGTACAGAACTAAATCTCACATAGACAGTATGTTCTACAATCCTACCTGAAACATAAGATTTGTCTTTATCTACCTAGGCAAATTGAAAGAAGATTACTGGGGCTGGTATTGAGAGAATTCTGTTCAATATGTTTGGCTTACCTATGCATGTATGTATATTGATGCAAGGCCAGTTTTTAACGTATTTTCTATACATCATCGTAGCTCAAGATTATAATCTGAAGATAATCCAACCGTATACGTGTATTACCTAACCTAACAGTCGCTCTTGTGATATTGTAAATAAATATGCTTTTCGGTTGTTAGTAAATATTTATCGCTGCAAATCCAACATTGCGATTTGTTTGCGAAATATATTGCGTTTACGACTATTTTCAAAGGAAATAGCTTTACTGTGAAATGTTAGGTGTAAGAAATGGCAACGTTCTTAATTATTGATATTGATGATGAAGGGTCAATTTTCTGACTTTCAATTTTGTTTGAAGCCTCTAATACAAATGAGCGTATTATTTGTAGTAATCTCAGGTACAAGTGACGACACGAGGAGTCTTTAATTTCTCGATTCTTTCCAAATTACTACCGGTAAAACATCTATGATGCTCTTTTCGAAATTTCATAGAAAGGAAAGTTCTTCTGCCCACATTTTTCTACCGAAATGTCTGTGTATCCAGCTAGTTGATATTGGAAAACCTAACCTATACCGTTGATATATTTTAATAGTCTTAGGAATACGTATAGGTAGTTTTTGTTGAAACTTTTTGAAATGAGTTGTGTTGATGGGGAAGGTAGGTGGTGTGAGGCGCCAGCCTTTTTGTTCAAGGGAGAACACAATTTTCTAGTCGCATGTTACTTCCCATTAGCGGTCGTTTTCGAGCAAACATCTCCCCAGTGCTCAACCACTTTATTTGTTTTCCCCCACACAGTGATGTACCTGTTTTGACGTCTATTCCAATCCTCTCAACTACCTACTTTGATGACGATGATAATGATGATAGAATAGCGATGGATGGTGGTATTAGCTCTGGAAGCTCTTTTCATGAGATCCATGTGAAAAGGCATGGCATGGTACACAGAAAAAAAAAGCAGTAGCAGTACTTCCAGCAGCTAAGGAAAGTAGTTGTAAAGTGCATCGGCATTGAGCTGGAATGATTTAGAGATTTGTGTGCTTGTTTGCCTCCTTGCTTACTTGCTTTCACTTCCTCTACTCCACAGTATAAATACATAATATCCATTCATATGACACCGGGAAGAGTTAGCCAAAAATTAAACACAATATCAAGACATTTAGATGTGCACACACACATGCTCTCAGTCATACAAACAAGAAGAAAAAAGCAGCATGCCTATACCTAACGCCTGGTTACTTTCACCAGAACTCAAATATCGCTGGATTATACAGCAGAGTTCCGTAGAAGTTTGCCTGTTTTCCAAAATTCATATGCTCTCTTATGCACTCAGCTCGCCCTTTTTCCTGTGGAATTTGTTTACGGCTGGTCTCATTTTTGATGCTACCATATACCTATCTGCCAATCCAACACCGCCTTTGCAATATGTAGTTTCCTACCCACCTCCCCTTCCCCGTCCGTTCAAAAACCCGGTAGTATTATCACCAGGATCTTTTCTTGAAAAGAAAGAAAAAACAAGTTTCCTGTGTGAGGAAACACTTGTCAAAAGACAGTAATTTAAGACAGTGTTCATGTTCGACATAGCTAAAGGCTACAGTTTAGAAAGAATTTTTCCAAACAAAAATAGCAAGACGGTTGTAGGAAATAAACAGGAATTTTTGATAGGGAATCCAACTGTGCTTTACGGATTTAGTCGGCCAAATATATTTTCCTCTGCATTCTACCTAGTGTGTATTTAGTATGGAACAAGAATTGAAATAAGAAATTAGTCTGGAAATACATACATAGACAAGCAGTATTGACTTTGTCCATTCTAATTTATTTGCTTTATGTATTTTGAAATGCCACAAGATTATTTACGATTTCCTTCAGGGACATGTGGTCCACATGACTTTTCGGGATGACTTGACATTTGTAATAAATAATAAGTAACAAATAAGAATAATTATCTCTCTTGAGGACGGGACGGACTTCCCAATAAATTATGCTTTCTCTTGAGATTACTAGCAAGGAAAAAAGAGAGAAAATCAAAGTTCAGTTTTACGATTTCTTTTTTTCGTACATCAATAGTTTCCAATACATACAGCATACATAACACAATAGTCTAACATTTGATCAATCTGTTCCCAAATTATTTGGGAACAATTGTGAAGATGACTTTATAAAAGAAGGAGAACAAAGAAGAGGCTGCATATGACGCTGCTCACTCCTGCTGTGTCTGGACTTTATGGTGATTTTTGTTCCGGTGTGATCCAGTTTTTTCTCTTCGTTTTGTTATCACATGTCTGCCTACACAAAAAAAAAGTATGGTCCGTGAACATTATTTCTTTTACTCGACATTTGGGCGGATATGGTTTGGCAAACAAGAGAAACCATAAATACGCTTTCCTTTATCTTTGTGACAGCAACACTGCGGTCTGTATGTATTCGATCCTACATGGTTCACAACTTTAAGTACATTCCCTTATAATACACATGTCGAATGCATAATAGCGCAAATTGCGCAGATAAACATTTGTTTGTCAAAAGTACCTATCGTAATAAGTAGCCTTCTTAGCATGATATCCAAGGTACTTGTGTTGTAAAAAATGTATCGATTGGTATTTTTTCCCTCCGAATTAAACGAACTGTGCATGCTAAGAAATATTTGAGCACAAAAATTTAGCTCGTACATATTACCAAACTTGGAACTTATTTTATATATATGTTATTCCCTCTCGATTTAAGAACCTCAATTAGAATGGGCGTAAAATATACCTATTCCCTGACATTTCCATTTTTCCCAGGGCTCACTCACACAGTATGTTTGTGCTTGTGATGAATCCTTTTTATAGACAGTTTTTTTCTTCTGGAACTTGATGGCGCTTATTCTTCCTTACTTGGCATTTCTTTTCGTCGTTGGATCAGCGGGTGATGATGGAAAAAGTTTTGCTAAAAGTAATGACACTGCCACTCACACGTCTAAACCACGATGCGAGATGAGTGAGAAGTTTTTCTTCTTCTTTGCTATGCTTTTCAATTCCACGCTTTGGACCTATATAACAAGCCATATGTACGTGGTATTAGTGTACTACTAAGCCACATAAAAATGTTGACCTTACATCTTCACACGTTACGCTTTGCTACGTATACATCCGGAGACATGAGCACGTTACAAGTTAAGTTATAAGACAGGAGCAGCATGAATGGCATCCCCAGAACTAATAATAAGACTTGCTAGGAAAATCAGAAGAGAAAAAAAGTTTTCCAAGTATGAAAGCTAAATAAAAAAAGGTAGGTCACATGATGTAATAACTCGGTTTTGTTTGCTGCTCCCATTGGTTTTTTTATGCTTATTGTCCTCTTGTCTGATCCCTCCAAAAATGAATCAAGAAAATAATAAACCAGGAAATGAATCATTTCTATTATTGTATTCATCTTTTTGATAACTTTTAACATTCAGAAGAAAAATTTGTTCTTTCTGTTCACATTCCTCATTGAGGTCCAACAGTGGTTTTTTGCTTTTTCCATTCCACATAAATACATGCATGCAAGTTTTCCGAAAATAATTTACTTCAAACCGAGTTAGGAATTTGTTAATGTCAAATTAGGAGGAATTTTCCTTGCTTTAGGAAGCAGTCACCCTTGAAGAAATTTTACCTTCTTGGTGGAGTTGTCAGTTGTCCTCCACAAAGCATTTACATTCGGCATCAGTTAAGGAAAACTCATGAGTCATGACATGACATAATATGTATTTCAACATTTTGATTTAACCCCCAAGAAAATGAAATGTTTCGTTGGGAGAAAGTAAGGTGAAGTGAAAGCTAGTTAAACTAGGTCTTTCCCTGACACTGAGGTTTCTACCTCACCCAGCCACCATACTACTACCCCACCGCAGCCACATTTCCATCTCATTCAAAGTATGCCATAAATTGAGCCAAATAGCTTTCGGTTCGGTCTGATTGCTATAAGGATGTAAAAATATATCCAGCTCCGTATTTAATACTGACGGAAACATTCTATAAAATCCATCTGTCAACTGGAAAAAGAAAATTTAGTAATAATAATCAGACAGCAACGCATTTCTCTTTAAAAAAAAATTTACGTAGCTATTTTATACGTATGTTCCCATCCCAGCACCAGTACCCAGTTTCCCCATCTCTGTGATCTCCGTGGACCCTCCACCATCAGGGGCATAAAGTATAACCGAACCGCATCTCATACCCCCAGAAACAGCCGCTAGTTCTGTGTCTGACATACTATTATTGACTTGAACAAATGTGCTTTCACCCTGAACTCTTCCTTCCAGGCATGGTTTTACATGCCCTATTTGAGATTCCTCTGCTACGTAGCTTTGCGGTATGTCCCCAATATTTCTCTTTCCTCCTTGCCATTCCTACTATTCCCTTATCCATCAAAATTCATCCAGACACTCCGTAGTGGGTCTTCCTTCGACGACGTCGACAAACATTAAAAAGATGAGATGCTGCTGCTGCTGACGATGGAGATGATGTCTATTTAATATGTTTGTGCGGTGAAAGCAAGAGCTCTCTCTCTCTCTGCTTGGTATGAAGTTCCTCCCAGCAGAGAATGCATATATAAGGCTCATCTTCTTCGCATGTGGAAAGTTTAGTGCCACTTTCGGTTCAACTCCGCTGCGATCTTCGGGTATGAGATGTGATGTGCCTCACTTTCTCTCCTCTCTCGCTTCATCTTTAGCTAAAAGGTTTTCTTTTTTGTTGCCTTTCCCATACTTTCTCTTCTGCTGTTGAGGAGGAGACACTAGTCAGTTGAGATTGATGGGGAGAAAGGAGGTGAGCAAAGTCGTAAGATATTCTTGTATGAATATTTAATGCGTGAATATCAGTCTCTGCCAGGTGGCTCGTGAAGTGCTTTGTAATTCGTAATACAGAGCAGAGTTTATGTTCCTTACTATGTCAAGTTCTTATACCTAACGTCCATTGTTTTCACTGCTCTACCATCTCAGCTCAGCCCAGTATAAAATGAGTAGCTTGTGTTAGTGTGAAGTTCATTTTAAGTCAAGATTCCTTCCTCTCTCCTCTTCAGGACATTCATAAGTATTATCCCATCCCAGATGGCGGAGGCTATATATAACCTCATTATAACTTATAACTTTTGTCCTTGTTATGATTACCCCTCTGTTGGGTAAAGTAATTGGGAAGTTACCGAGCAGAACAATATATGATGTCGATTCATTTTCCCACAACACAGAGCAGCAGTCACTCCATTTATGGGGGAGGAGGTGAGCTCACCGTGAAAATTTTCACGGGGAGCCCATAATTCCCACTACACATAATAAATATATAACATTAAATTAACCTTCCATTATCCAGCCCAAGCATGTCATATTATTATCCTATTCCTTCTCTGGTAATACATGTAGTGTGCTTCTTTAAGCATAAACTTGCCATCATATCATTAGTTGGTAATGCGTTGGATAGAGATACAACTTTGCATGTTTGAAGTGGATATTATGTATCCCTTTTCCCTGGCGGGGAATCAACCGGAAGTTTATGAAATTGAGAGGGGTGCCAGCCAGGAATACGCACGTAATAATTTTCCCCGATGATGACATGGAATATATATGGGATGGGATACACAAAGATGTAATATTTATAGAGGTACTTTTGCTCCTGGCCTTTTCCTGTTTTCTGCCTGTTTAACTTTTGAGAAGTGGAGTAACCAGAACCAGAAACCCGGGATGGTGATAATCGAGATAGGTAGTTTCTGTGTGTGTGTGTGTCTGCGTGAAAATGATGATCCAGATTTTTGTCAATACTATGACCATTTGACACTTCAAAATTCACCCATGCATAGGTTCCTCAAAAAGGAAGAAAATTATGCATTCAGCAAAAAATGCTTGCTTTCATTTTTGATCCGAGTTAACCAGGCAAAGTATTTTTTTTTTTAATTTACTGTCATGTGTATTCATCCATGTTGAGTGTCGTTCCTGTCTCTTACAAATCCTGGATATCATAATGAGACGAGATGAATTGCTGTCAAAACAGGAAAAAAAATGAGTTGTTATCCCCGTCATAAGTATGATCTCATTCATCCATTATTACTCGTTTCCTACATGTTTGTGTGCGTGGTAACGGGAAGTAGAATGGCCCTCTTTACACTTACTCCACTGCGTGGGGTTTTTGAGTCCGAGGATTTATGTAGTTAAGTTCATGCAAGGGCTTGAAAGCTTTCCGTGGGTTATAGGCAAAATGCTGTTGTTATTTTTTTGAAATGCGCCTTCCGCTGAGAGATCTCGGTAAGCAGGAGAAAGGACATGTGATCCATTTGAGAAGCTTTAGTCCTATAAATCCGGATAAATGTTTCCCTCGTCGAGGTTGAGTTTGTCCAAAAGGGTGACCAAGACAAACTACATGCTGTACTTGTTTTAAACAAATACCATTCCCGTGAAAGATGACTTTGGCAAAATAAAATATCAACACATGAACTTTCACTGACGTTAGAAAGTACATATTACATATACGTATGCGTAGTGCCAAAGGTACCTATCTAAATATGAGTGAATCCCAACCTCTAGACCCAGACTTATTCCATTACTTTTGCTTTCTACTATTCCGGTGCCTATACCAATGCAGCAAAGTAAAGCCATAAATCCATAAGATTAAATAACAAATTTGTATTCTGCCCTCGTTCTTTTGTTGGGGAATCTTACGAAGTGGAGTATATATTGCCTCTCCTCGTGAGATGTTTATGTTTTCAACTACAAATTATTTACTAGTTAGCGGAGGAAGCTTTCGATTTCAGCGCAGTTTCATTCCAACAAGGATTATTATGATCTTGATGTTATGATCAAGTTTAGTGATTTTACGAAGTGCTTTCGACCTATCATCATCCCTCCACCCCACCACTGAGAAACTTATCCACATTTCACAACATCATAATTATGATGAGGTTGTAGACGGCATGCAGTGAGTAGTAGAACATCGAATAACAACAACTTCATCCAAGACGTCTCCCAGGCACTTCCAGACGGATTATCTGAGAAATGTAATATTCACTTGAAGAAAATAAGCCCGAGTAATGTTCTTTGGTGGCGATGTATTCCGGAAAGGGATAATAAATCAAACGGGAGTCGGGGAAATTGAAATTGAGTACTTTTTGAAGATCGATGGCGTAGTCATTTCAATGGATTCCTTTAAGAGAACTTTCATGACGTGGGTGATTTGATTAGGAATTAAAGATTGAGCATACCTATGCGAAACCCGTCAAATATATATATCGTACTGATTAATTCCTTTTCCTGATTTCAAAATGAATAAGAATCCCGCCCGAATCCACTCAAATACGCAGAAAATCTTCATCCATTTACTCTAATCTAATCAGTTACAGAAAACTCTGGCTACCGAGTCCAATAGAGATCCCGAACAAATTTTCATTAGATAATAATAAGTTTTTTCCATAGTGTAATTTCCACCACGGTTACCTCTAGCCCCAACAGTTACGATCCCCTAAATGTTTCCAAGAACGTTTCCAGGAAATTATAAATAAGATCAGTTTACAACCTAACAATAGAAGAATAGCTCTCGTTAGCATGTGGAAATTTTGCAAAAAAAACGTAAGGAAGGAGAAAGAGCGTGTTCGCATCGCACTGACTAAAGCTATACTTAAGTTATGGAGTTCGTGTTGTGACAAAAGTAAAAGGGAAGGAAAAATCCGCTATATTTACTACACCGTAACGTGACTCTGGAACATTAGGAAATTTTCCGAAGAATATATCATGCCATGAAAGAGGGAACCGTTAAGAAATCCTTTGAGTTCAAGCATATTAATTTCGGAGAAAGTTTTTATTTCTTCTTGAGGGTAATCATAGAGTACACGTGAGTATGGAGATATGTATTTTCCTGCTCCCATTTTCCAAGAATCCCTTCTTTGTTGTTAGTAACTCTCATTTGTAGAAACTTTAAAGTAGTAGGTAGGAAGGAACCTTGTGCTGCGCTATTTTTAAACTAACTAGACATAAAAAATCAAATTCCACGGTCTCTTTATGAATGGAGGAGAATGGATTCATTGCTGAGAGCAGGGCAGAAGCAAACTTCATAAATAGAGTATGAGGTTATACCTATGCACTTACGTAAGGTTCGGCGTTACGTACGTCAGTGGAGCGTGTGAATCGGCATGTTTTATTTATTTTCGTGGTAGCTAATTTTAAATTTAAAAAAAAGATGTAGCCTTACAGCACTTTTCGACATTTTTTGTTCAGGAATCTACATGAAGTGTAATTTTATCTTTTTTTGCATTTTAGTCTTCCTGTTTTGAAGGGTTTTCAGAATATTTCTTGTAATGTTTTGCTTTCATGTTTGTCCTTATGATAGACTAAAACAAATAAGACAGTTTGACGAGAATGTGCATATTCTAACTCATTCAGAATCATTAATAAAATTGATGCTTCTGAAAGAAAGAAAAACGGGAAGAGATTGTGCATACATAGCTCCAAAAGGTGAAGCAGAAAATTGTTATGAATGAATGACGGCTTCTTCTCAATGGATATTCCAAACCCAGTTCCTTTTTAATTTACAACAAAATGTGTGTTTTACGTTTGAGGCACCGTGGTACTTTCACTTTAATCAACTTTCCACAAAAAAACAAAACAAAATTAAGTAGAGTTCGAAGCACTTCTCCATAAAAAAATACTGTGATTACAAACGACAAACGGCAGGGATGAGTAATTTCATATTCAAGATGTTCAAAATCATGCTAAAATTACGAAAAAAATGCTATTTTCCCTCCACGTCCTTCATTTTCAGTACCAACCCAACCACCATTCTGTTTTTTTCTCGTGTAGGTAATCTATTATGCTTTCACTTTCTTCATGCTTTATAATAACTTCTACATCATTTAATCCCATCCTTAAAGCATTTGTTTATTATCCTTATCCTTTATCATTATTGGATTATTTAATGACTTGAAAAAACTCTTGTATGGCTTACTACAGGAAACCAACTCCTCTGAAGGATGGATCAGGCCCACCGGTGGATCATCTCCTTCGATTTCTCTTACAAGCATCCGCGGATACTCAACCTACATGTGCTAACTGTGATAACAAAAGTCGTGTTCCAATGTACTACTGCAATACTTGCGGTAAGGGGATTTTTATTACCTAATTCCTATCATTATTGTTATCACTCAATGTACCAATTTCCCCGCAGAATCATCTGCTGTTTTAGAGAATGATATGATATGCTCGAACATAATGATCATTCTCATTTTCTAGGACACTGCCTATAACTTTTTACACTATGTGCCCATTCATGTGTAAGACAAAAAGGTTTCAAAAGATAGTAGTGTTGCAACAGTCCCGTTTATCTCTCCTTATTTTTTCGCAAAGTTAAATTAGATTTTTTTTTTATTTTCTCCACTTTTTCTTTGTTCATCTGATATACCTACATGCCAAAATAAACCTCTGTGTAGTAGGGGTCTTGTAACGTAGTTCAACTAGAAGATTGGATATAGTAGGCAACTGGGCTTCAGTCAGACTCTATTCATTCACTTGGTGCTAAGATTTCCCTGCTCAGTTTAAAATGACTCCCACTACAAACATGAAAGCTATGGAGTAGATGAAGACATACTTGTAAGTACTGCCTACTTACATCCTCTAAACTATGTAAAACAATGGTATTTTACGCACAATGTGCTTCCCCTTCGAATAGACTCTTGTTGGGTTCATATTACCTATATCAAAGTGGAAGTTCCGTATCGGATTGGGGAAAAGTAATGGTCTCTTACATAGATACATCCACTTATAACAATGACTTGGTTGAATATGAGATGAGAGAAAGGGAATTTGGTTGGGGAAAGCCCTATTTACATACCTACTTTACTTTACTTACAAGGATGATGGTTTTTCTGTCTCCACATTAGGGTCTAGCAGTTAGACGCTGGTGTAACGCTGCTGCTGGTTCCATGTGTGCCGTGCAAACAATTTAATGTCCCCTTTCAGCAATACTGGAACCATCATATTGAGACCATTATGGAATCAAATGGTCTAAGAAACCAGGCTTTTCCCGGTGGTGTACTAGGACACTACTAGCACACTATCCTCACTTCTTTCTCTTTTTTTGCATGATCACGATCACAGAGTCTTTTGGAACTTTCCCAAATCTATGTGTTCCTTCCACACATGCATCCTTTCCAACATAAATTGTCATAGGTAATAGGTACATGGAGCACAGCTAAGGTACATTTATAAATGGGCAGCTTCCTTTGATGGCAGTAAAGAATAAGTTTATGATTTAGCTGGATATCTGTGCATTAAGGTGTATTATTGATGGATTGCCTAGAGGGCATTTTTTCCTCAGATCCCATATTTTATACAAAAGCTATGTAAAAGGAATGTACGCACGTTGAGTCGAGGAGGAAGAGGATGGGGATGTATGGAGCAAATTATATTTCTTGGAGATTCACCGTTTAGCATTCCTTTCTCCTTACATATATGCATAAGTACAGGCCCAACTTCTCGTTAGTGTCTTGGAAGAAATATGTTACTGCGTTGAGGGATTATCGTAGGTATGTATCCGGATTACATAATCGAGACAAAAACATATTCACATGAAAACAAAGTGCTCAAGATGTATACAAGCCCCCTATTAAAATAATAGAATCCAACTTGTTGCAATAATGGCAACTGTTTTACCTGTATCCAGCGAGAAAATTTTTGCTAGATAATAATAACAATAACCAACCCGAAATTGGCTTCGTTTGCATACAATAACTCCAGTTTGCTCCGAGCTGTAAAGTAATCGGAATATTTTATTTTTTTATGTCCCGTTTACAAGACCATGTCTGCACATAATTTTGTATAAGTATGTTATGTTGTCTGCTGAGTTATTCCGAAATATGACAGTGTGAATGCGCCTATGAAAAATGAAACGGGTAAGTAAGCAGAAACTTCCTTCCTATTTATGTGGCAAAGCCGGAAGTTCGTTGGAACTGCAAGTTTGCTACAGTAGTTGGATCCGGGATCCGTACAGTCCCCGAAAGCAATTTTGCAATTTCCCATTATTATTATGGAAATATTTAGTGCTACAGTATTACGCATCGTTAAAAAATATAAGTTTACCCTGGAAAATTTTACAACTTTGTTATTATTATTTTTTACAAAACTTTTCATGAAATTGCTAATGTTGAAAAGTGGAAAAGGTGCATAATGTTCAGGAGGATAAGCAATTTTAAAATTAATTTCCCCCACATTGAAATGAAACTATTCATATGAACTATGGCTGATTTCATATTTTATTTATCTTATTTTATTGCGCTGCTCACGGACCATCCTCTCCTGCTAAATCAACTTGCTTCCTGAATCCTCCTCGCAAACATCCTCCTTCTGTGAAAACGACTGGCTGGAAACTGGAAAACAAATGGCGGACTATTTCGTGATCCTGGGACAATAGGACAAGCTTTATGTAATGGATGCAGGGAAGAAACTCATCGTGCCAAAATGTTCTCGGCTCATGACATTATTCCCGTGTCCAAATATGCAAAGGAAGCACCGAAACGGGTACTACAAATTTTATATAATAACCAAGTATTTTGTGTCCTTTTATCGTAAACTATATTTCATACGCCTTCGCCAATCAAATTAGCTTTATGTTTCCGTTTATAAATTGCGCTCCACGCTTTCTCGGTGCTTGCTCAAAAATTTCATTTTTCCAGAAGAGATCTGCCCGACTAAAAGATATATGCATGAGTTGGCATGAAACATAGCTATATCCATTTGAAGGAAAGGAAGGAATCAGCAGTTTCCGTTCTGAAATGTGCATTGCTGCTATTTTTTTAGCAGACATTCCGTCATATTACGGTATAAAAGCACTCGTGTTGGTTAACTAATATCACTTTTCATTACTCTATCTAGGATATACTTACTATAAAAACTGCTGTTTGGGAGTAGTATAGTATATGTAATATTGCAGCAGTATTCTATGATGAATGTCACCTAATTCACTAGTTTTTAAACAGCCACTATATCCCAATTTACGCAACGGAATGAGAGCAAATTAAACCCAGAAGCAGGGCCATAAATAGCGGAAAGTGTCATTGGAAATTGTTATGATTGTGTGTTGGCCATCTCCTAGGATTAGCAATAAAAGTAATATTAGAAGCAATAACAGTTACACTGTAATAAAGACTCAATCTCAACAATTCTCCTGTAAGAAGGGATGGATCTCAAGAGGAGACGAAGAAACTATGGCTTTTAAGCACAATTTCCAGTTTTCCACAACAATATCGGGGAATATTGCTTTCTTCCACTTTACTTTTCATTAGTACCAAAAATCTGAGAAAATAAAATCTAAAAATAAAATGGGGTTGCGTGTGCAGTTGTGAAAAGGAAGGCGATGATGCCGGTACATAATACATACAATATTAAAACTAAACAAAAAGATCCACTCCTTCTTCTTTCTCCAGTGCCATGAAGAGGTTTAAAGAGAAAGTGACAGATTGTGGAAGCGTGATATTTAACAGTTTCCCTTGAGGATGTAAATCTCAATAGCTCTCATCAGTTCATCTATTGTATTCATTCGCCAACTCT
>JAQIWX010000425.1:0-17208 GCA_034696785.1 Lepidocyrtus cyaneus | reverse complement strand
TTTTCTATCCCAACCCAACTGTTACGCATACTAATATTGGTGCTTGTTGACAAACTGTATTTTTAGAATACTGTGAGCAAGTTAAGTTAAATTCAACATGCAATGCCGGCAGTATGGCAAACAAAAAATATTTCACTTCCATGCAATAATAGATATTCCAAAATAAATATTTCACGTTCAGAAAAGAAGTATTTGTCTCTAATTTTAATTGGCCCAGTAAACTGATTAAAAAACTTAATTCAAACTGGTTCTTCTTTCAAAATTGTAATTTTTTATTGTCAATTGTAGTATTTTTTTGTTATCAAATCGTTTTGTTTAAAATGCCAAATGTAAAACCGATCAGCCAACCTTAGTCTTGGTTTTAAAATTGTCCATCTCACAAAAAAAATCCTCATAGAAAACATTCAAATTTTAATTTTTTTGTCTTGCGTAGCTCCCAACTTGACCAGCACATTAAAACACCAGCACACAAAGATAACCTAACATTTATTTCAAAATTGTAAAACGACAGAATCTAATACATTTACGAATAAATTTAGTATTAAGCTAAGCTCAAAGGATATATATTATTAATAAAACGCCTATTTATAACTGCATATGATGCATATACGTGCATAAATAAGTATATATTTAGTCGTTTTTTGATGCATAAATACATGCATAAATGGTCGTTTTAAATGCATAGAAGTCATAGGCCTGATAATGACGCAATACAAAGCCCTTTCCTTACTACATTAGTTTGGATAGAAACAGGATGATGGGGAAACATACTTTTCCTTTCATGTTTGTAGTGGAAATGGTCGTATAAAGAATATTTTCTAGCCCCGAGTAATTTCATGTCCCTGTCGTCTGATGTTTCTCTGTTCTCTTCAGTTTATTTAAGATTTTTTTCTGTTTATAAATGCTTCAGTCATTGTCAGACGGAAAAGTACAAGAAATACGGTTTCCTGCTTTTTAAACTGCTTTTAGCGCAGGGATGACTTTCTCCTTCTCTTGGATTCGTGCATTACAGCACGAAATATTGAGTCCAGATCCAACACAGCTTTAGCATTAACTTCTGCTTCCTAATTATATTTTGCCTGGGAAGGAACACTGGAGAAAGAAAGTGAAAGCAGTGGCGACGTAAGATTGGGAATGCTAAGTAGGCTATGTGTTTTTTAACCGGGACATCAGTTCCATAGCCGCTTATGTGCATGAACAACGTAATAAATGGGTCCATTCCGTATGCGTTGCTGATTTCTTATCGGAGTGGAAAAAGAGAAAGCAGGTGATGCTGATGCTGACGTAATGGTCGTACGTCTTGGTAATTATCTGGAAATCTAACTTTTTCCAATTAAAATTGATTAATTAGAAGGGGAGTTGTTTTGGTGTATCGGCTGGAAGTTTTTAGCTGGAGTATTAAAAAGATTATTAAAAATTCACGTGAGAGGGATGTTGTTTGGAGATGAATACACACAGATTTTTTCTTGCATGGAATAAGCTTGGGAATTAATGTAATTTACTTACTAATTTTAGAACTTTTCCCAATGCCATTAAGAACCTTAGCATGGTCTACAACTTTCATCATTAGATATTCGTAAGCAAAAAACTTGTGTAAACATGTGAGATGCTGAACCAACAACATGAATATTTTTATGATTTCATGGCTTCCTTCTGCCCACATGAAAGCTGGATTGGAAGAAACATACTTTGATGGGGGAATCCACCGTCCTTCCATTTCGTTCCATGATAAAAATCGATTATACACGTGATTTTGAGTTATTAGTGATTTGATTACCCAGTAAATTGACCTGGGGACTGGTGGCTGCAAACTCAGTGTCAATAATAACTTTGATCATATAAGTCTGATTTTTTTTTTGCAGTATTGCAGATTCCGGAGTTCAAAAGCAATAATATTCAGAGTAAACAATGAGAAGCTTTCTGCTGCTGTGCTTTTATAGCAGGATTTTGTTTGATCTTGCTGTGAAGCCTGCTGCTATGCTGGTGCTGATGTATCCCATCAGCCTCTTTATTGTCTTACCATCATCATCATACCATCATCCTAAATTCCGTTTTTAAAGCGGGTTTTGTGATCCTGATCCTTTTTTAATACTCTTGGAAAGAGCAATACGAACTACCAACCGCTGGCAAAAAAGCTCATAATATGAAAAAGTAAACAATGTTGCTCCTTCCGGTAGCAAAGTTAATGTTAACATGAAAAGTATTACAACATTAAGCATTACATTACATAGAAGAGAAAACGGCATTTAAAAACAGCTCATGAAACTTTTTTCCCGAGAAAATATATGGTTGTGCCAAGAGCAGGAAAGTAAACGTTAATTCACGTCTTCCCCCTCTCCCCTCGCCTAATATAGACTTTTTCGGTGCAATGACACATTACAGCAGTTAAGTTTCCCTCATGTCGGCTAAATTGAAAATCCTGCTATAGTCAGACCATTAAAGCTTCTTCGTGGGTGGGCCTCTCACTGCTGTGAGGAATATTACCCAGATATATAGAGAGAAACTGTTCTTCCC
This sequence comes from Lepidocyrtus cyaneus, assembly GCA_034696785.1. Classification (NCBI taxonomy): domain Eukaryota; kingdom Metazoa; phylum Arthropoda; class Collembola; order Entomobryomorpha; family Entomobryidae; genus Lepidocyrtus; species Lepidocyrtus cyaneus. The sequence goes on along the minus strand of JAQIWX010000425.1, from coordinate 14,694 downwards.
TTTACCATTAGTACATTTTAAATCCTCCTCAGTGGAGTCAAAAACTCGGAGTGTAGTCACTTGCATTATGCATTACTACGGACATATTACGTCATTACGAGTTATTTGGAAAAAAGCAGCAAGGGAAGCTGTAAAGCCTTTCAGCTCACCGGTGTCGCCTTACTCGAAATTGTTTTTGAAAGGCAAAAACATTTCAGGTAAGAAAAAAGACCACGGTTGGCAGGTCAAAATAGCATCGATAACAGGCCGATTTATTCCTCCCATTTGATTAACATTAGAACGGCTATCGATGCTGCATTAGCAGCCAACAATACAAATTCACCAATTGAAAAAAGACAGCCAACAATACAAATTAAAAATTTTAGAGGGAAATCATAAACTAGTAATAATCATAAAACATAAAATCTGTATCTTAAAAAATATATAAAGTAGCTGATATAAATATCATAGTCATATAATAATATATATAAATATCAATATAATAATATAAATATTTTTCGAAGCAAATATATTAAATACAATACAACACAATAGTTAGAACAATTCTAGAGCTTTGGGCATATTTTTAGGACGACCAGGTCCTCGTTTGTCTTTTAAGCCAGTCGAAATAGCCTTTTTTGGAAAAGTTAACATATTTAACAAATTGCCTAGTCCTAAAACATGAACGCACAAATACTTCTTCATAAATTCGCCACATGTACAGGTGAAATCCATAACCAGAGCATCCGTAGAATGATTTACTCTGTACATAAATATATCATCTACATAATCATCAAAAGTTTTCCATTGTTTAAAATGGTCCGGACATGCATATTTACGAATACTAAAAAAATTAATATTTCTTCCATTTGCACTGGTGTAAGCAGTTTTCCATCCGTTAGAACCGCGCTTCTTGATAATGCTGGGATAAGTTTGCACCCAAGCATGAGCTTGCTTCAATTGTTTTAGCTCTGGTGTAACCAAACATTCTACTGGGACATAGTTAATGCTGGTCATTGCTCGGGTAGCAGACCATGAAGCCATCATCTCTGTTGCAGACTCCAAAAAAATTCCTACAAAAAAATTTGTTTTTGGTTTACTTTTCCCATTTAAAAACCACTTAAAGATATGAAATGCAAATCTAAATTTGATAATCTGTAGAGCTTTTACCTAGTGCGGACTTGCTTCGCTTCATTCGTTCCTTAATTTGCAAGTTTGTTGCTTCCAAGGCGTTGTTGGTGGTAGGAATGCCTCTTTCAACGTATCCTAAGTACCAATTGGATCGTAATTCAATCCATTCTCTTTGGAAATAAGGAAGAAAGTCGCTGGCTTCTGCTCTGTCACTCCATTTTTTAACAAAGAGGGAAGACGCTTCACGAAAAATATCCGGAGACGATGCTAAGCGAAGATGCTCAATATCTTGTTTTATTTCTTCTTTGTACAGTTTTTTTCCATGGAGTCGTCTTCTGTAGGCTTGCTTCACATGAAAGTAGCAAAACACTCTCTTACAATTTGACCCAAAAGTCTTTGCAAAACCATTTGTAATTGCACTTGCACAGTCAGCAATCAAATACTCAGGTTCATATTTTTCATGCATCACCATTTCCACTCCCTTTTTTAAACTTTTAAAAAGAAACTCATAATCTTCATTTGCCTCGGTTTTAGTGATGGCTAATCCACAAGGATGAAATTTTCTTTTTTTATCGGTAATGCCAACAATCATCACAGGATAACCTTCAAATATCAGTTTGTATGTAGCGTCAGCATGAATATGCTTAACACGACTTGGTATAGTAAGCAATCTTCTCGTGGAAATGAAAAGTCTAATAAAACTATCTTTTTCCACGTCGGCTTCGAATTCATAACTAACAACAAAGGGTTTATCGAATTCAACTGGTAACTCTCCATTTTCATCGCACCATCCCAAAACCGCACCTATGTCTTTCTTGGATTTGTCACTAACAAGTTTTTTACGTTGGCGATCCAAATAACTTCTCAGTTTTTCATACAAAGGTTCCTCACCACCCACACTTCTGAAGGATTGTAATATATCGTTCGGTTTTGTTACTCCTTTCAAAACACAGTCATTCACAAATTTCTTTTGCTCACTTGTCAGTCCATAATTTTCTTTCCGATGTCCTGAATGACAAGCGTTGTTTTGTGAAATAATTCGAATTCCATTCAATAACTCTTTAACTTTTACACGGACAGGACACTTCTTCTTTTTTTCTCCAAACGCACAGTAGTGCGTAGTTTGATATCCGCATTTAAGTCGTTTTCTCTCAGAAACTCTAAACTCTTCCGCCAGCTTGATGTCCGAAAAAATTACCGGATTCCATTTTATTTCAGACTTTTTTGGAGGTATGGGAATATGCTCAAAGCTCGAATCAATATCGGAGGAATCCATTTTTGAAGCAACCTTCTTAAAATCACGTTTAGAACTGATATGAATTCAAGGAAAGCTACGCATCTTTCCAAAAAAGTATGCACCTAAAATCATATTTATGAAGATGCTGTCTATGAATATGTAATTTGTAAGAACTCCAGCCTAAAAATTATCATCGCATTGTTGGCCTTCTTTCATTTTTTTCATGATTTGCATTGTGAGCCGCAAAATGGAAATTATCAGCCGAAAATCCCCTTAGTGTAATTTGCATGGCCTACTTCTGGTCGAAGAGCAGCCAACAATAGCAGCGCCTTTTTGAAACTGTGACAGATAACTCTAGTACAATCCTGTTTCCAGAAGCATGTATTACTCTTTGCTATATACTCCATCCCACCCACCCAGGAGAAACTGACCCCGAGCCCACACACTGGTAAGATCAGCATCATCAAACAATTACTCTAGAGATTGGTTCATGTTGACACCATCAATGACGATTCATCATCCTATACCACATCAGTGAAACTTAATAATGTTGAGGTATTTAAATGTGCTACTCAGATCTACAGTTCGTTCAGAAAAGAGTAATTTGCCTTTTTGTGCAAATTTTATTTACATTTTCATTCAAAGTCAAAATGCAAAGTGAAGGTAAACACTTTATAATGGAATCTCTTGTAATCTTTGTAAACTTGAAATTCAAATTTGATGAACCTAAAATATATCTACTTCTTCAGTTGAGAGCCAAAATGTAACTTTTCACCCTACTTCTTTAACGCTAACTACATATAATACGAACACTCCGGCCCCAGTTACATACAATACAAAAATGAAGAACTGCCATGTCTATGACACGGCTACATACTTTGATAAATACTCCTTTCATTTATCAAGCCTTTTTGCAATTTTTAAGTCACCTTCATCTCATGACTCCTTTGCAAAATACCTACCTATATTAGTATAGTATACCAAAAAGAGTAAATACAATTCACAGGACAGATGCATCACCATCATCTTATGACATCAATCATGATTATGATTATTTTCTTCCTCCTCCACACACTTTCGTTCAGATATGAACAAGCAAAAACAGTCACAACTATATTATGTACGCCATATTTATTTACATAATAATAGCAACAACATTGCTAGATGACATGACTTGGAAAACTTTCACCATCAGCGTGGAAAATAATACGATGCAAGCAACGAAATCATGATTTTGCAGGTTTGTTTATCAATCTAAACCCCACAAAAGCATAAAGTTATACATATATTATATTCCTCGCTATGTGCACCTTACCATACTAATGAAAACCATTTGCTAAACCTATTTTCACGGATTAACGCTAATGAATGCACACAATGAAAGATGTTTGTGTTTTCGCTGAGGTTTTACTCTTCTTGTTTACTTCCACGAGATCTATAATCCGGCAACAGAACATACGCAAAGGAAACTAATTTGTGTTGAGGTTTTCTCCGCTCAGAGTAATACTCCCTTCACAATCTTTCATCTTTTAGTCATTGACAAAGATAATGTATACTTGGTTGCGAAACTCATAACCCAACGCGACCAACATCTTTTCATACCGTATCACAGGAGAAAAAACAAGTTAATAAAATGTCCCCATTTTATTAGCAGACATCTGCTCCAACACGCTTTTTGTATTTGGTAATACGGTGGATGCACACCCCCTTTTATATTCACTTCACTCCAGTTGAGTCACCGCAGTCGAGCCTTTGGACCAGAACTTTTTTTTGAAACAGAGAAGAAAGTTGCTGAGTTATTGTGTCTGCGGTGGTGGTCTTGGTGTTATGGTGCTGCTGAGAGTGACCCAATACAAGTCCTTTCCCTTCTAGGGTAAAAGCAAGATATGGTAAAAGGGAGACTCTCACAGTTTGCCATCCGAGCCGCATAGTAATATAATGCAAAAAATAGAAAAAAAAGTTGAGCTGGCTCAATAATACAAGTCGGAAGGGAACAAAAGCTTTCTCTCGCGTTATCGCCTCGATTCACATGAAGTATAGGTAAAAGAAGCTCAAATGTGGGGACAAATGGCTTAATGTATATTTATTTATATAAAGTGAAAGCAGGAATGGTACATTCGGCCGTAGTTCTTTGTAATGAACTGCAAGAGTAAATGGGGCGACAGTGGTGGGAGGCATAATAAAGCAAGAAGGAGCACGTACATTTGTTAGATTTTTTTTACAGAGAACATATATGACGTGAATGAACGTGTGAATGGGGACATTCATCATCAGGTTTATTTCCAGTTTGATTCTGAAAATACGCCCAAGCTAACTTAATATGGCTATGGCTATACAACGAACAGTATCTAATATACCTATCAAATAGGCGTCCGGTTGTTTGGAGTTCATATTCACTGGCTATGCGTTAGTTTGTACAGTTGAACTGTTATCATCACATCGACTAGTTATATGAGGTATTATTATAAGCAAATTATAGATAGGACTATAATAAAAGTGTAGGGATCCAAATGGTAATGAAATTATCATATCAGCCTCCTTATCTGATTAAAATAGGAGGGGAAGTATTGTAAGACGATAATTGTATTTAAAGAAAAGGAGGAGAGCCGAATTCATATTATGTATTGTTGTCTAGTAAAGCGTGTGCCATTTGACGTAGGCACTGCTGACACTAACACATTGGTGGAACTACATCTCCTGCTAATTTGCTCAATTCATGTGAGCTGTCAGCAGCTCATGCTACGTTATCTAATGTTTGCAATTTAATCATAGCTATGGGCTCTTTGCTTGCATATAAACTTTCACCTTGAACTCTGGTGGGCTGGATCGGATGGATGAATCACTTTTCTTTTTCCCAGTATTAGAACAAATGACATTGGCAAATTATTGGATGTCATTTCATTATAAGCAAAAAATGAGATTGCCATGTAATATTCATAATATTGCATAGCTATGTCTATTTGTGCCATAAAAATTACAAAATTGGTCATATGATAGTATGAAGTATGTAATTCTTAGCAGAAAATACCAAAAACAAATTTTCCATAAAAGTAATAGAATTACTCCGGCAGACGTAAGCAGGAATAATGAAATGAGGATATGCCATGGTTCAATTAATATTCAAAGACATTGAAAGCAGGGGATATTCTGCGCCAAGTTTCTACATCCTATTCTATCCGCTTCTAGCATTTGCAGAAAGCGTTCTTGAAAAATGGTTGGAAAGCTGAATCCAAACACAGCTTGAAACAGAATTATCCGGCCTTATAAATGGTTTCCAGGAAATGTGATGCATTGATAATAACATGTAAAATGACTAAAGTTGCTCTGTTTGAATGAGCTCATTTTGGCATGGTTTACACATGATTGTTCGACAATTGCGCTGAACATTGATAGAACGTCGATCAAACCTTTTATCCCTGCTTTTTTCACTCTGCCCATTACTTTAGTTATATGGAGCTTCCAACCTGGCGACATTGTGACGCGACGGAGAGAAAACCCTACAGTGAAGATTGGTGGGTTGTAGGTAGTCATTTTGCCTTGCTGAAATTAGCCGAGCCAGTACATCATAATGGCCATAACCTAACAAGATTTTATATTCCATTTTCATTCAAACTCCCGACGATATTTCAGGAAGAGAGGAAATATAATTAACTCAGGTTGACATCATCCATTTAGTTCGTTTGTCAAATGGATTTTGTTGCGAGGTGATGAAATTAAAGTGACTAAAACGTTTCATTATTATCGTTATCGCACTTGCCTTTGAATGTTTGCCTACCAAAGTGACACGACGACCTTCTTCTATGGAGGGTCGGTCGCTAACTTTCAGAATGAGTTACCTGGCACATTTCATCTCTTATACAGTTTTTGCCATTCTTTTGGTTGTTGGCCAGTTTAGCGTACGATCAATACCAACTAAAAGGAGGAGAAAGTGTATGAATACTTTAGCTCATGCAAAGATGATTACGGTTATGATGGGGAAATGCATTGTGTACACACAGTACGGTTCTGGTTGGGCCTGAGATAATATGATGCAACAACGTCTTCAATATCATCAACGCATGTTTATAGCTCCCTGCCCTCTCAGGACCTATAAAGTTAGTTTTAGGGAGTGGATAAGATATGGTGTAATACTGAAATATAGTATTCCAGTCCAGGATCACACGTTGGGGCTATATATTCTTTATATATCAGCTTTGCAAGATTTTTCCAAAAAAGAAAGAATACCTAACCTAATAACATGCGTTGGAAAACGGATTATGTAGGGAGTAATATTGGGTCATGTGAATATATGTACCTATTTATAAAAAAAAGAACAAGTTCTCTCACTCTTGAATAAGTAAGTAAACAACTTGTAGATTCACTTTTCTATAAAGAAAGTCAATTAAGTAAACTAGGTACCCACTCCAGGACGCCGGTTTATGTAGGGAATTTTTATCAACTTTTTGTGCTTTCTTTGTGCGATATTACGTTTTCAGCACGCTGGTATCAATTAAACTGGAAATGCTGGGTGAATAAAATAGGCTAATTATGGTTGGACTTGGGATTTGCCCTTCATTATTGTGGTGAGGACGCGACGCACGGACGGGCCATAATTGAAGTTTGTAAAGTTTGTACTACTAAAAGCAGATTTCGAGTTAGTTAATATAGGAAAGAATTTTTTACTACTAGAATGTTGAATACCCGTATAGAATTCCAAACCGACTCGTATTCCCTGCGTAATATCTCGAACAATGCGGAGATTGAATTAAGAAACTAGTTGGAAAGATCATAAAATTGCATATAAGATGATTTATAGCACACTTCAACTGTAAAAAACTCGTACGCAAATATGCAAGAGGCTTTTCAAACGATAAAAATATGGTATGATGAACAGTTGGTTGATGACTATCTCATTTTCAGGATGTAAATTTGATGTGCTCGTTCCTACAAAGCATGCTCCAAGAAACTGACTTTATGGTTTGTAGTTAACGTTAATGTACTAAAGCTCTAGTAAAATACTATACGGTACGTATAAAATTAAACAGGAGACTTTTCAAATGGACGTAGGAAATTTCATAGAGATTTGACCGGTTTCATATGGATGTATATTGTTGTGATATGAGCCATGTGAGATGTGAATATCAGTGATGAAATGTCTATGATGAGTACAGTAAGCGTCTCCAAGTCTGGAATCTTGCTCGTAAGTCGAGTCATAAAACAGAAATAGACCTGCTTTTTTTCTTTGAAGCAAATGCCTAAATGTCATACTGCAGGACAAAAAAAAATCGCTGACTTTCTGCATCCATTTCGTACAATGAAAAATTTCCTCTTTGGAAAACTCATTCATAGTCGTAATAAAAAATGAAATTGCAGCACTTTTAATTACAAAAAAAAACTTGAGCCTTTCCCCCTTTTTTTGCGGTTTGCCAATTTATTTTTCTGAAACTTTTTGTTTCAGCTGTCGTCAGTTCTGTTTTCGTTTTCAGACTAGCCGATGGAGTGGAAACCTAATCATTGCCATCTGATATGAGTTCATAAAATCCCATGCATGGCAGATTATTGAGATGAAGTAATTTGGAGAATGCAGTACATATTTCCTTGATATTTGTAGATATGTATATTGAACCGTTGATGTATCAGCATTCTTGTACATTTGAGAATATGATAGACAAAAATGATGTAAAATGGTAATTGCCCTTTCATGTGTCTATTACAGACGTCATGTGAGTGCTGAAAGTGTGTACAAATGTCGGTTATTCACGGATAATAATAGGATTCCTTCAACATTCATCCATGCTTTAACGAGCTTCTGTTCTTTTGGATTGGTTCGTTCACACACAATAAAAGAACCCACACACGAATTTCTATTTTTTCGTTCAATAAAAATTGTTAAAATAAAAACAGTTGCAAAGAAAGCTTCGTTTCGTATTTAAAACAGCAGACCGGCATCGGCACGTTAAATTCACATTCTATTTCACAGCTTGACTATGACTACTCTTTCCAAGAACTTTTTAATAACAGAGAGTTCAAACGAAGAAAAATATTCCATGAATTGATCATGATCAGCCTCCCAGGCAAATTTTGAGAAAGGAAACAGGGGGAGGGTGAAAGGATAACAAATAAATTGTTTAGGAAAATAACCTCATTTTTCTCATGAATAATTCTTAACTAGAGAAATGTTCTGTCATCCATTATTAATCCGTATAGGTTCTGAAACAAATATATGCATACACTGATATTTTCAATGTTGCTGCTTGTTTTTCTTTCTACGTACCTACGTGGGATATATTTTGCAAAAGGTTGCCATTTGTAGTTTGTCTGTGTAGGAGCGCTATTTATGCAACTTTTAAAGGATAGTAGCGTCATTTGCCTTGATGTCTTTAGTTTGTTTCTATAAAAGAGAAAATAAATGGATCTCGGGCGGAACCCCACACCTGAGACCAATATTGTTTGTCTGTGCAAGAAGAAATTGCAATTTTCCATGGGAAAAACTTTCCAATGAATTATGCATTGTGTAAAAAGAAAAATAACTTGAGCAAGTTTAAAAGAGTTGCTGCATCAGTGGCAGTTGTGTCATCATCCAACAAGTAGCCATATTTCTGGCTACGTATGCAGTGGGCTATTTCTATTTCTTACCGATAGTTGAAACGATTGTCCAGGTGAAATGAAAACTTCCCACGAAGTCCCACCTCCTCCTTTTCCATATGACCCCAGCCTGGGTGGCATTCCCATAGGCAAATAACAACTCATGTAAGTGGTCGATGGATGGAGGCTGCCTGGAATAATATACATCGGATGAGCTACTACTTGTTGACTTATCTAGAGAGGATGAGGATGACGATGGCTGGAGTTTATTGGAATTCCACGGTTCAGTGAGAGGCCCATTACTACTAATACTGCTATTTACACTGGTCACGTCACTACCACTTCTACTCGAATTATCAAGAGGAAGCTGTTGAGTCCCTGTGAAGTAGCCACTCACATCGGAACTAACGTTGTTAATACTCCCTGAATCGAATCCAAATGTGAGGGAGTGGAGTCCCGTGAGGTTCCGAACGAATTGGTCGTACAAGGTCACAAAGTCATCACGAATTTTGGTTTCTGCGGACTCTTCCACGCTTTGGAAGATGATGGCACCGACGCCAAGATAGACGAAAAGGAGCACTGCTAGTAGGATAAATCGGATATTTTCCTCCTTCAGATTGAGGAACTGACAGAGGCCTGATGGTCGAGATGGGGGGACGTCGGGATTGGTAACTGGAAGTGTTGCCATATTTATCAGATTTGAATAAGTGTCAAAGTACTTTCGTAGATATTTGTCCTGTTCCGAATTCACTCAGTTTATCGATGGTTAAGACAGATATTCACTTTGATAGGAGTACGGCTAAGAGAAAGTTGCTGGAAAAGTCAAAGGAGTTCCCTAAGATTGGTAGCAAATTGGAATCGACTCCATCGTTTTTTATAATGTGGTTGTAGGGCGGGGTGTGATCCTGGAGCTGAAGAAAATTAATAGGATTCTTTGTCTTCCTCTGCAGATTATATTCTCTCTTCCATTTGCATTTTCATCAAATACTAGCACTTCACGTTTTATTCTCTATTCCAAGGATAGAAACAGGAGCGTAAGAAAAATGAACATAGGAGGATTCCTTTTCCGTTGTTTATTGACAAGTGAAAGTAGGATTGGGACTGGTTCCCCGGGATGAATTCATTTCTCAACCAAATTATCTTGCCAATCATTTTGGATAATGGACGTTTGTAGTTCACACACGTTCACAATGAAACAAAACCATGATTGGCTTAATCAAATGTGTCAGGGCCAACACTTTACATTCCATTCTAGATTTCCTTGATCCTCATCTGAAGTAGTTTTATTGCTTATTTCCTTTATTTTGAGATAAAGAAATTGATCAACTGGAAATACAAAAATACAAGTAAACAAATTAACTATAATGCCTATGGTTAAACAAATCAATCGAAGTATTTAATACTTTCTTTCTAATCTTTCCTCTATGCTTTGTTGAGTTTTGCTGAATCAACTCTGCTCTTTATTTCTTTTTTGAATTTAGGAGAAAAGCTGAGATCAAGGAAAGCAAATGAGTCCGGCTCTTCACGTACGTAATATCCGGTCTGTTCTTCAAAGGTCACATATCAAATATCAAGATGCAATAATCCCAATGCTAAAAGAGACGATAGAACGCCAGGTGAAAGCGGGATGACTTTCCGCTTTACATGGCAAAGCAAGTGCCCAGGGTAATTTATACAATGCACAAATAAACGGACATTGGGTGAAAGAAATGTGTAGATAAAATTTACCTACGCAAGAGGTCACTCCCTTGCCTCGTCTTCCCCGCAACTTTCCAGCTTTCACTTCGTCGACAAAACCACAACACAAACAAGAACAACGCTAACAATGAGAACATGACATAACACGAACCAGTTAAATATTGCTTTTACATTACTCCCCTTCCGTTCCATATCTCATTTCAAATCATACAACCCATTTCCTGTAATCTCCTATCCATTCAATAACTCGTAATCATTTTACTATGCATAGAAAATCTAATGTAATCTTTTCTTTGTACGAGACATACAATGTTTGAAAACGTGTCTGTATACCTATGTTGGTTTTACTGCTTCTACTTATCTATGATTTCCGGTGGATATCCTTTAGGCCAAGCTCTACATGTTCTAAACGGATGTGGGTTGGATTGAAGCAGCACTTCAACTCCACGTCACTTCACATAGGTACATGGAACCTCATTACTGTCCCTCGATCTTATATGATGATGATGGGCTTCCTCCCCACAACAAACTCATTATTTGAGTGAAAGCCTCCTGTTCTCTTCTCTACTGCCACTGTCAAAAACACAAAACCGGAGGAAGATGATAGAGGAAAACATCAAGCTTCTAGCATCGTATCCCTCTTATCTCCCATCTATACCATCTATGATTATGATTATCCTTCTACTTTCACCAACTGCCATGCTTTCTCCGGGAGCAGTTGTTGCTTCTGAGACCGGGGTGGATAATAGGTGGAGGATAGTATGAGTCAGCCTGCAAAACTGAACTGAGTGCTATTATTAACCATTCACCACATCACATCACCACCAGACCACAATACACCCTACAAAAGCGGACAGGCTATCCCCATATTATTTTCATCGGTAGTGATGATTGTGTTGATAGTGAGTGACTATAGTATGGAGTTCAAGTTGTTTGAAGATAGGATGAGGATGATGATGATGTGAATGATTCTTGAAATCTAATTTGGCCTTATATTCAAAATCGTCCATTTCCTTGCTGAAGTTTCGTCAAACGTGCTAGTAAATGGTGTGGCTTCACAGTTCATGTGGAAAAGGCCACCTAAGAAGACCCAAACACAATATTCGTCGAAAGCTCTTTTTCTAGCCTGTTTTATTATGACTAATATAAATAACGAGAGGGACAGTTTACATGAACTCTCTTGCGTCATATTCACATCCGCAGTATTATCTTATCCAGTTTACCTAAGTTTGCTGAAAGTTGCTCTCTTCTACGCAGACAGGGTGAAAGGAACAAAAAAGTGTATAGTTGTATTGCTATACTTATACTGCCTCACTTTTATTTGGAATTTCTCCCTGACTGAAGTAATAGGTTTTTGAGTTGTTATTACTGCCATATGATCATGATGATACATCATAAAGATTGGAAAAGTTCGGAAAGAGGAGACATGTTATTACTGAAGGAGAGCAAAGGAGGAAGTGATGCTGAAATGTTTTTTCTTCATTTGCATTTTGCAATTTCTTCGGCCTGTTATATACCACCAACCAACAATACAACAGCTAAAATTGTATAGGTACAGCCAGTGATGATGACGATGAGCATGTCTGGTATTGGCAAAAAATATAAACTTGGTTAGCCAAAATATATATAAAAAAAAGTTACTTTCTTTTCTGAATTTTCTTCTTCCTTCATAAACTTGCTCCTTATGCGGCAGAGTAAGATGAATAAGAAAACTGTTTGAAGATTCTATTTTTTTCCATCCTCTTCTTCCGTTGTCTCATGTCTCATGGGACTATGCAAAGTTTATTGATGTCTCAATTTTTCTTCTTAGAAATAAGAAGAAAACTGCTCAAAAGGAATCTAACATAATAAAAGTCTCACTTGATGTTAAAAAACGAAGGTTCCCAATGCATACAACAAAATGTATATTCAGTGAAACAAGGTATATGGAATTATACCTACTCTACTATATTCTTTGGGAATTGCTATAATTTTAAGAGCTGTTTTCTACTTTCTCCCAATCCAACTAGCAGAAAGTGTCTTTCATGCTAAAAGTACTGGAAATAAAAATGAATTCAAAAATTTCTTTAAAATTTCACCTTTCTTTTTAAAGATAAAGCAATTTCAAACAAAGATTTTTGTGCTTATGGTGCGAATGCTTTTATAGTGAAAAAAGGTAGTGACAAGGTACGTTCTTTGTCTTTTGTCTCCAGTGTCGAAGAAAAATATTGAAAGTAGAAAACATAGCATGCCTTCTTCAATCATCCTCTTTCCTAAGGCAGGTTTCCCCAGGAAAGGGGAGAAAACATGCGATCATGTCATACCATTTAATTTGCTTTCACCAGCAACACCATCGAAAAAATTGGTAGTGACAAGGAATGGGACAATGCATAAACACGTTTTATTCTATTAGAGCCTTTTCTCAAGAAATGAGAGGAAAGAGGGCAATTTATGAGAGTGGTTTGTGGTTTTACATGCATGGGGCAACGTGGGAATATGTCCCTTATTTCACGAAGTTCCTCCTATGAGCCATAAGCTTTCTCCTGATCCGGCTAAGTTGATCGCAGACTTCTCGGCAACTTAATGAAGTTGTGTTTAATTTTCCCAGCCTAATTGAATTACTTTTTTGGTGCTGATGTGTTTACTTTCCACTTTTTAGTCACTTTGGCTTCTTCTGTTTGCTCAGCATCTAGGATTTTTGTCACTTTAAGTCTAAACCTGTGTAAAGTCTTCATATTAGATTTACTTTGTTTATAAAACAAGTTAGAAGGGGGAAATCCCTTATAACAATCTTATGCTGACATGCTAAGATATAAATAGTTTGGATGATAAATGTACTTGCGTCATTTTTTTTGAAGATGACTTTAAGGAGAAAACAAAAGTTTTGATTTACTCCCGTCTCGATTTACTTTTCAAAGAGAGTGGAACTGTTGAAACTACTTGCTTGTATGTATGTATGGCTCAGCTTAAATGCGCAGCTTGTAAATTGGTGCTATTTATTTACAGATGATATTTTGGCAAGTAATGACTTCTCAGTATAAACACGAGCCAACCCATATTTACATAATATAAGATGAGCATATGACGAAGCAGCAGTCGCTATATTTACTTGACATTCCCATAATCTGGTTTGATGAAGCAGCTTTCTCGTCTTATTAAACGATTTAGCCGTTTTTTTTTTATTCCCGACGTTATTTAATCATGTCACATATTTTAAGGCAGTCATCACGATCGTTAAATCAACATTTTATTTCAATTTTATCTCATTTCATATATTTTGTTTTCTCGTGCTTCTTTTGCCAAATCAAAAGGGGGTAAGCATTCAAATTGGAAAACATTTTCCAAATCCTAAACTAATAACTGAGTATGACAAGTTGAGTAATTTTGGACTATCAAGTTGAGATTTAATGATATATGATGATGATGAAAGGGGTGGGGTTGTCATTCCTTACAAAAGTTCGATTTTGATTTTGACGGGGAAGATATCCGGGAGAAAGGAAGTCAGTTGGAGATGCTCTATAAGCTACATCCACTTATGCTTGGAAATTGGAGTACGGAAGACTCGAAGTGTGATTACCCCATTTTACTATTTATATGATATAGCAAGCCTGGAGTTCTCGCTCATATTTTTACTTTTGTCATGTGTGTGTATTAGTTCCAATTTTAGCATTCCACCGAACAATCTTAAAATTTAACCAGGCCGCTGGTGTGATGGTAAATTGGTAAGTCAGGATATCTAGTGAACGCATAGCTTGGATCTGCATAAAATTCGGTGTTAGTTGGGGCTGGATATTTCTGGAAATTTTACGGTATTTATTTGCATATATTTATGTTATACGTATTTATTGAACGGGTAATAAAATCCAGACATGGTTTCTATCTGTTTTGAGAATAGATTCCACCATCAGCCTCCACAAATTTGTTACAGAATCATGCTCCCGTCCTATATTAAATTACTAACACATCGACTTTATCAGGCCATGCAGGATGTATATGGAATCTGTAAATATTGACATTGATTATATGTATAAGAGCTAAAACGTTCATAAGATGATGATGGGGATCAAGATATGATCATATCATGGTATTGCACACAACTGTAAAAA
>JAQIWX010000424.1:0-17224 GCA_034696785.1 Lepidocyrtus cyaneus | reverse complement strand
CGGTATATGAAACTCTCGTGATTCTTTCTGCTGACGATCAAAAGCTACTCCTTTCCTTTACCTTTCCTTCTTGTGCAGCCTGTGCAATGCTTTTCCACTGCATGTTCTCACTTTCCAGCTGAACTTGGCGACGGGTGCACGTAGAGGCCTGCCTATATCTCTGTTCTCAAAAATATATAAATTGTCGGTCATTTTGTGAATTTGGTTTAAACTTCCTCTGTTCGACAAAATTTTCTCTGGAAGTTCAAAATTAACTAAACATATTTAGTTTAACCATGTTCTCAAGGATTGCGAGGTCCCCGCTGTCCGCTCACTTGGTCAACCATGGAGCGAAGAATCTATCAACCTCTGCGGCTGTAAGTGTTTCTATTTTATTTAAAATGGTGGCCGTTGTTATAGTTAATTACCGGTTAGATTGGTTTTTACAGTAGTGTAATTAGCTAAACTGTGGGTGGGGTGGGATGTTGGGTGAAAGGTTTGGTTTGGTTTTACTTCATTTTTGCGTTTTTTTTTGTAGCGTAATAGCAAAGTGGCTGTTATGGGCGCCAGTGGTGGGATTGGTCAACCGTTGTCCCTGCTTCTGAAGCACTCCTCGCTGATTAGTGAGCTCAATCTGTATGATATCGTTCATACCCCGGGGGTGGCCGCTGACTTGAGCCATATTGAAACCAGATGTAAAGTCAAGGGCTTTGTTGGACCCGACCAACTCGTGGATTCCCTTCGTGGGGCGGAGCTCGTCATTATTCCAGCTGGTGTTCCAAGGAAACCTGGAATGACCCGGGATGATCTGTTCAACACCAATGCGTCTATCGTTAGGGACTTAGCTGTGGCTTGTGCTGAAGCCTGTCCAAAGGCACTTATAGGAATCATCTCTAATCCAGTGAGTATTCAAATTACGACTTTATAGTCTAAAGATAGTTTTAATGTATAAACCACATGAGATTGCTGCCAGAAATGTTTTTACTATTTAGTTCCATAGTTTGATTTACAATTTTGTCCTCAATATTTATTTTGTATATTGTGTTTTAGGTTAATAGCACTGTTCCAATCGCATCCGAGGTTTTGAAAAAGGCTGGAGCATATGACCCCAAACGGGTGTTTGGCGTTTCCACTTTAGATGTTGTTCGTGCTAACACTTTCATTGCTGACGCTAAGGTAATGAGAAAGTATTGTAGACAAATCAAGTCTAACATCAGTTGTTGCTAGTTTGCGTTCTACTTGACAAACTAAAGTAAACTAATCATATGCTAATGTTTGAATTTGTTTTTAAATAGAACTTGGACCCTTCTCAAGTTAACTGCCCTGTCATCGGAGGGCATTCTGGAGTAACTATCATCCCCCTGATTTCTCAGTGCAAGCCAGCAGTTCAGTTCCCACAAGATCAATTGAAAGCCCTTACTGAGCGAATTCAGGTACGAAAACCAAATCATCCAATTTGGAAGTGGTGCAGCTCATGTATTATCTGATTGATCTGAATTAACTATTTATTAATGGAAGTATTATTTGATTTAATAGGAAGCTGGTACTGAAGTCGTTAAGGCCAAAGCTGGAGCCGGGTCGGCTACCTTGTCAATGGCTTATGCCGGAGCCCGTTTTGCTTTCTCTATTTTGAGGGCCATGAAGGGTGAACAGGGAGTGATTGAATGCGCCTACGTTAAGTCCGATGTCACTGAGGCGACTTACTTTGCAACTCCACTCGTGCTGGGGGTAAGTGTTGTTGTTCCATACAGGAGAGAAAACTAATTAGCATGAAAATGATTAAAATATGAAGGCACTAACAGTAGACTAATTGAATGAAAATGAATTTAACCCGAACGTACAATGAACGGCTGTAATAAATATAAATGTTCTTTTATTTACAATTCTAGCCAAATGGCGTGGAGAAGAACTTGGGACTTGGAAAGTTGAGTGCATTCGAACAGGAACTTCTGCAAAAGGCGCTTCCTGAACTGAAGAAGAATATTGAAACTGGTGAAAAATTCGTTAACAAGTAAAACAGAATTATATATTAATTACCAAAAAATGTTGGCGAAGAATTCGAAGATTGTAGTAATAATAAAAATGTACAACTGAATGAGTATAACGTGCTGTATGAATGTGCAATGTAATTCTAGACTTTCTTCGTCATATTATTTTTGATAGAGTGAGACGGTATTAAAATCCAATTTGTTTGCTTAACTTTTATTAAACCTGAATTTTAAACTAATATAACCCACTGTGAGTGGCCCATATCTATATTGGTATTTTAAAACTAGACTTCAGTAAAACAATTTAAGAAATAAACTATTGGCATTAAGAAAGAATAAATGGTAAAACCTTCGAGTAATAATAAAAAAAGTATATCCATAAGCCGACCGTTATTATTTACTTTAATTTGCATTTAGCGTTTTTAATCAGTACTACTCATAATGTAATATAAATATAACAACAACAAAAACAACGAGATGTTGCATAGGAACACTTAAATTTCAGTTATGTTGACTGCGTAACTAAACTGCGTTTTGTCATTAATTTGACCATGAATGATGAATGCCTTCATTTTCGTCTTGATTAAATCCGTGAACTCCTGGTTGACACCTCGTTGAGATGGCATGATTATATTTAGTTAGGTTGAATCACACGGCCGCTGCTGATCTTCTTGATTGTTAACGCAAAAATATGCAAATCTAGAAAGGGAATTAGTAGATAAAAAGCAAAATTTAAATATAAACTTATAAACATATGACCATTCCCCGATAAAATATGCAGAGGAGAGGAACATTTGACCGCCAGGTTTATGCCTCGTGGCAGCCTAAATTAATTTAAAAAAAATATTCTAAAAAGTCAATTGTCCACTATTAAATTGTTAATTCTGTAATAACTAGAACGAATCTCACCGGCCGTACAGTAAACACAATTAGTTTTAATAAGCATATATGATATAAAACACCATGAAAAATAAAATAAAAATAGGGCCGCTTCCACCTGTTCCGCTCCTCATCGCTAGTTAATCGCTTTTTGATTAGCAACATTATCAAGAATAATATTTAAACTTTAAAATCAATTGACAAACCTTATTTTAAGGAAAGTATAATAATGCAATAAACTTATTACCAACTGTTAATGCATAATATGGGGACAAAGCATGATAAGAAGATAGGCAACAACGATAAAGTACAAAAATATTCCCACCAAGAGGATAGGATCCCACTCAACATTAAAAACATCCGCGTCAAGCCAATCAAAATTGATGTTCTCATACCACGCCATCGAAAATTATTAAATTAAAATAAATAAACTTCAGCTCAAATAATATATCGACACTCGATCAATGTGAATAGTAAAAGCAGAGTTAGATACGAACAGTTGACAGGTGCGGTACGTCGTGGAGCTAAAACTGAAAACGGGCTTTCATTTTTCCATTTACCTAAAAATACAAAAAAACAACTACCTCGACGACAGCTAATTAATTTACAGTTTTTATTTAACTAACGACACAATGATTTAAAAAGAGGTTATATAAAGCCTCCCCTCCCAAGACAAGAATCAGTCCAGAAAATTTTAAAAACGTAGTCCACCTGCCAACCAGACTAAAATGTTCATAAACGAAAAAAAAAACTATTCTCGATTCGGCGGAGGATCTCCCAATTTATACCTCTTCCCCTTTAACAAAAAAACCCTTTTCATTCCAATTTTCATTTATAGCTATAGCTGAAGCGGAGAAAATGGAAAAGAGGAACCAAGACGAGTGAAGAGTCTAGAGAGCCAATCACATCACTCCTCTGTTGATTTGTCGGGAGAGCAGGTGTGGGTGGTGGGGGGTCCGGAACGGAGCGAACTTAGCCAACGATTCAAATAATCACCAGAAAAAAAGAGTCAATGTGGTGGACCATGGACATGGACCCAGTACAAAATTTTTACTCCGTTTTTTTCAGCTAGCTCACTGTAACTTGTAACGTTACAGGCATCAGGCAGACTTGGACAGGACAGGAATGAACAGGACTGATTGTTGATGATGATGATCCCTATCGAGCATGTGCTAAGACAATCAGAGAAAAACGCGCTTCAAGTTTCCCTATCCTTTACATCCTTTGCTGGATTTCCCCTTTTCCCAGCTTGCTCCGCCTTCCTTTCCTCGAAAGGCATAGGACAGGACAGGACCAGATTGGACTTGTAATCTGAGCTCTAGTCTGTCCTGCATTTCGTTTCACACCAAAAAGGAACCATCTATCTATAGTAGTAAAGGAGACTCATCTGAACTGAACGTGTTGTGTCATAAGAAAGGGGTGATGATGATGACGATGATGCTGTTGAGTTGAGTCAAGAATGTCGTCGTCGTTGCGTTGTTGTTGCTACACCAGAACAGACAGAGACGACAGGGCTCCTTTTATTGTATGTGATAGTTAACTTGTGGTCAGGATACTGTACTACCATTCGTTCGTACTACCACTACCACTACTACCATATCAAATACAGAATACACACCAAGACCAAACAGTAAAAAATCCAGTAAAAAAGGACGGATATTATAATGAACTGGTGTATTTACATTAAATCGAGATTCGTAATTAGAATTTTAAAGTAGACGGAGACTTTCTGTTTGTTTTCTAAAGTTGGAAAGAGGTTTTTATTATAGCGAGACAATTAAAGGCGCTTGTGAATTGACTAGAAATTGGTCGTTGTCGGAGAAATGATTGTTTTTAAAACGGTGACGGTTTCCCTCCGTTGAATGTGGTGGTGTATTTGAAGTCAACAATCCATGAGATATAGAGATATATGGTCAAAGGTTAGAAATTCATTTGAGACTGTGTAAAGCTCAAGAATTTATCTCTTTGAGCGACCGTTTGGAACCTTTTTAATGATGATTGATATATGGTTTGTGCTGTAAATATTAATTATCTTATGATGACTTCAGAATTGGATTTATTGCGATAAGAAACGATTTTGTTTACTTTAATCAAAGATACAAAAGTGCGCCAAAAATATAAAGATGCTGGAATATTGTGACTTAGCCATTCTACCTCCAATCACCAATAACGAATAAACAAATAATTAGGCTTATAATGGCTAGTGATTCAAGTTAAAATTCAAGAATTTGTGTGATGATACTCTATCTGTATCTGAATTTTTGGGAAGGAATTGATAACATAAATAGTTATAGTCCAGCTAAGGCAAACAATTAAATTAGTTTGATTTTAGTGTCTCTCATTACCAATTACGACATACTTGCGTATATTACTGTTGAGACGCTGTTCCCGCAAGACTAAACCTACCAATGCTAACGATGGTGATATGATATATCATGCAGGCAGGGGATTCTTTTAACGAGTAACAATAATAAACGTCATTTATTGTTTGTATCGTCTCATATGTGACTTAATAGTGATTAGCCTACATCCAACAATTCCAACATCTACTAAATCTACTCATTCATTATTAAATCGAATTTCTCAAACCAATCGAGACTGCCAATTCATGAAGGTCCCAAAGCAAAAGAAGGAGGACAGGTAACACAACTCAAATTTGCCTTTTTGAATTCATTATACCATAGTACTTATTGTTGCATTAATTACGATTTTTATTTTTTTTAACTGAATTTAAATTTTAAAATTGCTAAAATGTATGTTTGCAGCGCAATGGATGCTAGTATTGGAGTTAACCTGCGGGTAACTGCCCACTCTAATCAAGGAGGGAGAAAGTATATGGAAGATATGTTCTGTGTGGCTTACCAACCAACTTCTGATGAAAAAGACTTACTGTATGCGTATTTTGGAATATTCGATGGACACGGTGGGCGGGAGGCCGCCTTGTATGCTAAGACGCATTTAATGGATCACATCGTGTCACAAAAAAACTTTTGGTCAGACGATGATGAGTTAGTATTACGAGCAATCCGGGATGGTTTTATCAGTGTTCACCAAGCCATGTGGCGGGAACTAGGTAATGTATTACAGGATGTCCACCAAAATTTGACTGGATTCATTTCGTAGTTCAGTCTTTACTGAAGGTGTATTAGTAATCCGTGTAATCCAGTAAGAATATATATCTACTTATTTTTTTTCAGACAAGTGGCCGAAAACTCAGTCTGGGTTGCCTTCAACTTCCGGTACAACAGCCAGTGTTGCCTTTGTACGAAGAGGAAAGCTTTACATTGGACATGTCGGTGACTCCGCTATAGTTTTGGGATACCAAGATCCTCAATCAAATTATTGGAAGGCGAGACCACTTACACGGGATCATAAACCTGAAAGTCCAGTTGAACATGCTAGAATTCAAGAGTAAGTTTAAGAAAATTAACACTAACACTTAAAAGATTTCTTATTAATTTTTTACACTTTGATATCGCGCAATTCAATTTCTCGTTGTTAAATTGTACTCGCTATTAAATATCATTATTATTATTGTAGATGCGGAGGCAAAGTTGTAAACAAGTCTGGAGTTCCACGAGTCGTTTGGAATCGACCACGTATTGGACACAAAGGACCAGTGAGAAGGTCAACCTTAATTGATGAAATTCCTTTCTTGGCGGTGGCTAGATCATTAGGTCAGTTACGAATTTTATTGTAATTGTAGCAAACTAATAGCAAACTAATTTAAATGTTCAAAAGTAATTCTATATGACAATTGTACTATTTTTAGGGGACCTTTGGAGTTACAATTCTGAACAGAATGAGTTCGTAGTGTCACCGGAGCCAGATACGTCCGTGATTGAAATTGACGTAAATTCTCACAGATGTTTGATACTTGGTAGTGATGGCCTATGGAATATGCTACTTCCACAGGATGCAGTAAATAGCGTTTATTTTGCAGAAAAGAGCAACGAGCATCATCAACTGCTCGCCTCAGCCCAGGGTAGTAGTGGTGCGAACGTTACGAAGAATTGGATAAATCCATCAAAAAGGCTGGTTGATCGAGCTTTGGATCGGTAAAAACATTAAACATATCAAACTGAAAATATAAATGTATAATATAGTGTACCGCAGAGTTTTTTTCAATTTCGGATTCGGATTCTTTTAATCTTACAGGTGGTACATCAACAATCTTCGCGCAGATAACACATCAGTTGTGACAGTTGTTATTGATCCTCCTGGTCCTCCAAGAGTGCAGGTTAGAATACTTAATTTTTATATGTATTAGCATTATGTGGTGAAGCAATGAATAAAATCACGGAAATGTATATTCTTCATTTACTTCCAATAGAAACAAATTACACCCGCGCAAGCTGCTACCATGGCTCCTCGGTTTACAGCAGTTTATACAAGATATCCTGCAAATGCAGAAAGTCGGAAACTTGTAGCACAAACTTTACACACAGAAAGTCCCACTACTCCACAACATCCAAAATTACCAACAAAGACCAATCAAAACAAATCTAGTTCTTGTTTGACTGACCCTCGTTCCGAACGTAGTAATCGTAGGAAGAAGCCGCAGCCTAAAATATCGTCAAAAACATCTCGAGTTTTATTACGACATCCACATGATCTGGAATCTTCATCAAATCAGTCTAGAGAACCTGCCTTGAATCTACCGTCTTCTAGTTGCTCGCAAGTAACTACCGCAGCAGTAAATGAGTCAGATGTGCAAATCAATGAAATTTCAAGCTCATGCGAATCCTTAAAAACAAATGGCACTGATGCTAATGCCAATAGCCCAAAAAACACCATGAAGTTGAGACAGGGGCCATCTAGCACGTCTGAAAAAACTGCTTCGCATACGGTTCTTAAACGATCAAGCAGACATTCGGATACAACTGAAGATGAACCCGTTAGTCAAAGAAAAATAATGAGAATTGCCAATGAGTCGTCAGTATCTCAACTACGGTCATCCACATCAACCGTAAAGTCTGATTCAACAGAAAAATCATTTAGGGGACTGCGAAGCGGGAAACCAATTGGAAAACTAGCAGTGCCGAAAAAGATTAAATTTAAACCTAGAAAGTTAGCTGTTACCGCGAAAGTCGGAGATGTTAAGAAGGCCCCTGAAAAAAATTTCTGCTCGGTACCAACGTTGCCACGATTCACCAGAGGAACTCCTTCAAAAGAACCCTTGCTGTCGAATTTAATGACTAGTAAAGCTAGCGGTCCCAAGAGAAGAGACGAAGAAGATAAGACAGTAGATAGGCACGATCTGCTTTCACCGAAATATACTGTAACAAACGGGGAAACAAGCGGTGTTACCAGAAAATCTCAAGCTGGCATCCTACCAAACCGGAAAGCAGAAGAATCTCAACCCACTTTACCAATGGTTACACGTGGTAAACGTCAACAAGGGATATTAGAAAATAAACACAGAAAAATAAAAGTAGCAAGTCCAACTACCCATACGAAGAAGGCTTTTGCTGCAAGAAAAATTTTAAATACTAGTTTGCCTAGTGAGTTTTACCAAGTAACGCCTAGCAAATCACCAATGGTACCCAAATCTACTCTCAAGAGACTGAAAGAGTCCCAGATCATCGATGCACACCGGGTACAATTCTTTTAGTTATGACTTCACAAATTGTAGTTAAATTTTGTAGGTATAATTATTCATGTAATATTGCTAATTGACTATATTTTTTTAGACGGAGTTGCTTAAGACAAGGGCCGACAGATACGTTGGATCAGAGAAGAACATGGTGAAACCTTCCACCGTTAAACTAAGATCGGTCCAGCCGTCTCGAGGTAGAGTGACAAGAAGTATGAAGAAGTAGCCCAATTTCAAATCTTTAAATGTCATATTTTCAAAACGTGGTTTTGATTTTTATGTGTTTAATAATAATGGACACTATATTATATTAGTATTTTATCCTACATGAATGTAAACAATTAGCTAAAAAATCTATACATTAGTAGATGATATCATATATTTTATCTGAGTGAGAAGTGATCACATGTAAGTATAATTTAACTATGGCACTTTGGCTGTCAACTTGAAATAACCTTTACAAATGTAAACTTATTTTTCGAAAACTGTAAGCGAAAATAAAATTTTATCAATAACATTTTGTAACTGTTTACGCTCGTGTAAAGGATGTTGAAACTTATTAGTTGAATTCCGCTTTTTAGTTGGACCATCAATCCATTGAAAAATTTTACTCCGTTTTCCTTCAAACCCATAAAAATAAAAATAAGCTAACGTCTGACACTAACTTTTTGGCATATTTTATCCGTGTAAAAGTAAACCTCCGTAGACATTAACGAAGTTACTTTATTTTTATGACCCTAAATCACTACAAATGCGTTTTAAAAATTCGTTATGATGCCGTTAAAAGTCTCACCCTTAACTAATAATTACAAACATATTTATTATTACGGTACAACGCGACCGGCAAATTAACGTGCTTCTCTTCGAAAGAAATTACAATTCATATTTCACTTTTGTCAAATAGTAGTTGTGCAATAGGTAAACCATTTCCGATCAGATTTTTAAAAGTAACTGTACAAGTTACGGTCTTGCACCTGTCCGGCTACGATCTTGCACTTTCCCGGGCACGGTCTTGCACACTTGTCGGCGTGAGGTTGCGCATTTTCCCGTTTGCCAATATTTGCACATGCACTTTTCGCGTCCGGTTTCGCATTTGTCCTGTGAAAGTTGAGCATGTCTGGTACCGTTGCGCACACGGGTACGGTGGCGCACATGTCAAGTTACGGTTGGACACTTGTTCGGGTACGGTTGCGCACTTGCCAGGTACGGTTGCGCACTTGTCCAGGTACGGTTAGACACTTGTTCGGGTATGTCTTGCACTTGTTCGTGTACGGTTGCGCACTTGTTTTGGGTACGGTTGCGCACTTGTCCAGGTACGGTTGCGCACAAGTCAGGGTACGGTTGGACACTTGTTCGGGTACGGTCTTGCACTTGTTCGGGTACGGTAGTGCAGTAGTTCGGATACCGTTGGTTATGATTTGACATTTATTCGGATACGGTTGCGCACTTGTCCAGGTACGGTTGGACACTTGTTCGGGTACGGTGGCGCACATGCCCGGTTACGTATGGACACTTGTTCTAGTACGGTTGCGCAGTTGTTCGGGTACGGTTGTGCACCCTTCCAGGTACGGTTACGCACTTATCCGGATACGGTTCTGCACTTTTCTGGGTATGGTTGCGCACTTGTTTGGCTACGGTTTCGGAGTAGTTACGATACGGTTGCGCACTTGTTCCGGTAAGGTGGCGCACATATCCGGTTACGGTTGGAAATTTGTTAGGGTACGGTTGAGCAGTAGTTCGGATACGGTTGGACATTTGTTCGGGTACGTTTGCGCAGTTGTTCAAATACGGCCGCGCACCAGTTCAAATACGGTTGCGCAGTTGCCCAGTCCCAGTTGCGCATCTCGGGTACCGTTGTGCACTTGTTCGGGTACGGTTGCGCAGTACTTCGGATACGGTTGCGCACTAGTCAGGTACGGTTGCGCACTAGTCAGGTACGGTTGGACACTTGTATGAGTACGGTGGCGCACATGTTCGGTTACGTTTGGACACGTGTTCTAGTACGGTAGCAAAGTTGTTTGGTAACGGTTGGCCACCCTTACAGGTACGGTTACGCACTTATCCGGATACGGTTGTGCACTTATCCGCATACGGCTGTACACTTATCTGGATATGGTTGCACACTTTTTCGGGGACGGTAGCGCACGTGTCCGGTTAAGCTTGGACACTTGTTCGAGTACGGTCGCGCAGTAATTAGGATACGGTTGCGCACTTGTTCAGATACGGTTGCGCAGTCGTCCAGTGGCAGTTGCGCATGTATGGTACCGTTGCGCACTTGTTCGGTTACGGTGGCGCACATGTCCGGTTACGGTTGCACATTTGTGCGGGTACGATTGCGCATTAGTTAGAAGACGATTGCACTCTTGTTTGATTACGATGGCGCACCTGTCCGGTTACGGTCGGCCATTTGTTCGGGTACGGTTGCGCAGTTGTCCAGTGCCAGTTCCGCATGTCGTGTACCGTTGCGCACTTGTTCGGGTACGGTTGCGCAGCACTTCGAATACGGTTGCGTACTTGTTCAGGTACTGTTGCGCAGTAGTTCGGATACGGTTGCGTAATTGTTCAGGTACTGTTGCGCAGTAGTTCGGATACGGTTGCGTACTTGTTCAGGTACTGCTGCGCAGTAGTTTGGATACGGTTGCGCACTTGTTCGGGTACGGTGGCACACTTATCCGGTTACGGTTGGACATTTGTTCGGGTACGGTTACGTAGTTGTTCGTGTCCAGGTACTGTCGCGTTTGTCTGTTTACCGATGAACACATGCCTAGACACGATTGCGCACATGTCTATGTATGATTGCGCACTTATTCGCGTCCGGTTTCGCATTTGTTTAGTGCTAGTTGCGCTTGTCTGGTACCGTTTCGCACTTCGTCCGGTTACGGTTGGGCACTTGTTCGGATGCGGTTACGCAGTAGTTTGGTTACGGTTGCGCAGTTGTTCAGCCAAAATCACTGCATTCCACCCCTAGCTTTTCTCACTCGACTTCACTTTTGCCAGATTTGACTGTTTTCTGGGTCACTAACTGGAAATTATCAGTAAAGGATTCTAAACCGTCTGCGCCAGAATTAGATAGGTGTAAAAAGGGGATCGGTTTCCCCATAACTTTTTTTATTCACTTTAAACTTTCCCCAACACGCCCTTCAAAATTCAAAAATTGACAGTTTCATTGTAATTGTTCACTGTAAATAGATGCTGTTGCTTTTGATGCTTTCGTAACTCCTAACACAACCAACTTAAGGCATGAATTATTGTCGTAGGTTGGCAGATGGCACCTTACCTGACCTACACAGGAAATTTGTATATTGGATAGTGTATTTGGATATAATGGATTTTCAGATATTTTTGTGATATTAGACATACCTTTACTAGCATTAATTATTAGTGATATTACTGAATTTATGCTACTATGTGAATTAAAAATAAAAATGTCAATGTTTCCAAAACAAAATAATTAACTGGACAACTTAACCTGTACTGTTTAAAAATTGCAATATTTATCTTTAATACGCGCATATAGTTCTAACAAGTTAATTACAAAATGTAAATATGTTAGCTCCATATTCATAAAAACTTTGGCCGCACTAATGACACTCACTATGACTCATATTAAGTTACACAACACATATACCGAAACAAACTTTCAATTTTCTATTTTAACGTTGCTGATATTACTACTACAAAAAAACATGACTTGATTGGATCTTTTGCTCTTTTTTTAGATATTCATTAATTTTTCCTAATTATTTTTGAGCGGGGTCCCAGCTATTTCCATGCATTAAGTGCTGAAACTTGTCCTCCAATCGAACGCTCCTATGTATTCTTACTGCCGCCTTCTCCAATTTCTTGCTTTCTAACCATTTCTCGTGCTTGTTAAGGGCGGCAGCGTGACCTGCTTCCTGTTCCTGTATAAAAAATAAGTTCAACGAATTAAAAAGAGTTGCGAATAGATTTAGTAGTAGACCATCAATTTAATGCTCATACTAATTAACAATTTGTCACATAAAATATATAACTCATAATGATAATTGAAAGTTGAATTAAGTCAGGTCAACATTTTTTAAACATTTTACGTACCAAAGTTAAATATGGATGTCGGAGCAGCAGCATATTCTTCTCTTCAATCTGGAGCTTCTTCACCATCCCCTGGATATTGTCAGGATAAATGTGATGGGCCAATCGATGCTTCCTGCATTAATCAAGAAGAGTAAAATTTATTTTAAAATTTGAATTTAAACTGCTCTCTTACCATTTAACGATGAAGTAGAAAACTTCTTAACATAATTCTTTTAAACACCCGAATGATAAGAAGATAATTATTAAATTTTTCCCTAACCACATCCATAATTTTGTGGTTTCTGTACAAGTTAACCTAGCTTAAGTGAATAGTTAATGATCAATGACTGATCGTAATTAAATTCCTTACCCAATCCAAATGTTGCCGTTTGGCATTTTCCTCTTTAACAGCGCAAGCGTTAGCCTCATCCTTGCTGATGTTGTTAGAGATGTCTATCAGTTCTCACAAATCTTCACGCAAAAATTGTTAACTCGACAGTTAACTGAATTTAACTATGCAATTAAATTCTCATCTCCCATCTCAATATGAAGGAAACTCGTATAGTCACCTTCAATGGGATGAAATGTATGAAATCGTGAAATGTGAAAACGAACTCAGGAGATGTACAAAACAAAATGTGATTTTTAAATACAATCCTTCCGCGCGGTTTAATTGAGGCGACGGGACGCAAACAGATGCATGCATATCTCTCATCTGGATTTTGAGTGAACAAAGGACAGACAGTAGTGGAGTGGCTCATGGATTGGGAGCATCATTACATGGCTTGTTTTGGATTTCATGCGTTGGTTGGTTGAGATTGAGATTGATATTCATACAATATAGGTATGATCTGTAGTCTGATTGGATTGTATGGCTTTTATCATTCAAAATGTAAATTTTAATGAATTTTGATGCTTAATTTAAAGAAAACAGTACTACATTTTCCCGGACAATCATTAACTTTGTAAAAATAATGTTTTTATTCACTATAACTACCATTTTCTATCAATACTTCTGTACTATTTACAACTACTAAAAATATTACACAATTATACAAAATGTGGAGACATTCGGTTACATAAAGAGCATCTTTCTTTTACTTTCATCACGGAGCCAAAAATTTCTTTCTGAAGTACACATATTATGTAACTATTCCATCCGAGCTACATTTATGGACTTAAACGGAGTTTTGTACAAGTAAGATAACAGGGTTTATTCAAATTCACAGTGATCCATGAACCATCCTTCAACTTGGCGTCGTCAGGAAGCGTTGCATGTACATTTATAAAGCATTCATTATACGTAAAAGTATTCATATTCTTTCATAGTGAGACGCACTAAGCTACTAAAACAAGTATATAAATTATTCTCTAGTCAGTCCTGGTTCTTTAAAGTAGTAGTGGGGGTAGGTAGAGGAGTATAGTATAAAAAAATTGGTTGTAAAATTAAAATATATCAGACATTAAAATATTTCTTTGAGTGAAATTGCATAAAAATGTTTCTATTTAGTATAATTTAAACGGCAAGTCCATTTATTGTGACATGCATGGGCTGAGATATCACGTCCGGAGTAATCTGCCTCTTCTCCCCTTTCCCGTTCACCTGGTTGATTGTGTGGAACTTCTTGTGGCGGGGGGGCGGAACTGGGGGGCCACCATTGGGCCCGAAACTATCTGAGGATGCTCCCATCTTCCTTCTCGCCCTGTTCATAGTGTCGCTCATGAACTGAAGGATCTCCTTCCTATAGAACCAACCAAGAAGAGAGCCAAAGCCAAGGGCTGTGAACATGAGAGCAATGAGGGCCATAATGAAGGGCCAAACTGATGGTTCGGGTTTGTCCTCGTCGTCAATTGAGATCTCAGTGGATGGCTTCTGACCATCCAGTTTATCTGTAAAAAAACGAAAAATAAGCTCAATTTAGTTTCGTTCCCACTTTGTTTGTTTTTTGTAAACTGTTTGATCCTTTTTGTTTGCTTGGGACTGTCATCATTCTTTTTTTTTAACTATTTCTACCAGTTCTACCCGATTCTAGGACAGAATGAGGTACAACTGCCAGCAGTAGCATAATGGGGTATCCCCCAAAAATAGTATTAAATATATTAGCTTGTCGTCTATCACTCATTTCAAAATCTCAAAACATCATTCAAGTTGACAAATGGTAACGAATCCCAATAAAAAGGGGATTTTAAAGCTGTCCGATCGATTTAAAAAAATAAGCTTCAACCACTGTGACGAGTAACTACAAATACTTCGTGTTTCCAATCCAATTGGAATTGCTAACTCACCAACATCCACAGTGTTATCCTCCTCATCCTTATCATCAACCTCTCCAGTCTCTTCTGCTGAGGCATAGCCCTTATCATCATAAATGGCAACGTCGGAACAGGCTCTAAATTCCTCTTGAGGGCCACAGCCCAATCCCTCTCTAGATCCATCCGGACAGGGTCCTCCCCAGCTATTGGCAGCAATGTACCTCCATTGAAGCACGCATTGATTACATGTTAAATCTTTGGGCAAAAGATATCTGGACTCGAATACTTTTGTGCCTTCACCGGGATAATACCTAGACAATACAAGAAGTAAACAAAAGTTTTAAATGCATTTTTATGTTCCTTGCCATTTTTTTTGTTAAAAAGGAGAAATATTTTCCTTCCCTTTCAACATTCATATTATTAATGACACGACAAATGCGTTAATATCATAAACATGTACGTTCACATTCATTATCAGACAAAAATGTGCAATATACAGTCCACCCTTTTTTCAACTTCCTTTCCAGGAAAAGGTTCATAAGTCGATGTAAAGACATAAGTAGGTCATAAAGTGTCGAAAAGTACTTATATTACATTGTTTGGTGGATCCTCTATTCTTTTTCTAACAATACATATAAATGTGCACGTCTAGCTTCTTTTAAGTAGGTGAACTACAAAAAGTATTTTTGGAATAGGAAACAAAACTTGATTTGGTTAGTCTAAAATCTAAAAGCTCACCTTGGTCCCTCTCCATTTGCCTGCTTCAGTACATGTCGATCCAAGCACTTTTCACTAACAACCTTTTTGGGGTTGTTATTGGGACACATGCGGAATTCAAAATATCCCTTGTGGTTTGCTGTCAGCTCCACCTTAATACGAATGATCGAGTTGTGACGATATTTACGAACCGTTATACCCTGAAATACAGAAATAAACAAAACAAAATAATGCATAATATTTAAAATATTTGATCCCAAATTTTATACAACACGTGCCATGATTATTAAAATAAGTTGACTCTCCATAATATTTTGATTCTTAGCATTTGACAGGTGGTATAAGTTAAGCTAATAAGTTTGGACTCTATTTCTCTCAAATATTTATCACTTTTACCTGGGCATAAGTTCCACCAGCCTCGTTTGGCTTTGGTCCATCCCAGGGATCCCCACAAACCCCACACTTTCCACCATTCTTCTGATGCTGCCTTGCAAACCCACCACAGTACAGTTCATGGTCGTTATAGTTGGCTGTTGTGTTAAAACCATATCTGAAAAGATCAAAATGAAAAAGAAATCCTTACATAAGCACCGCATGAACTTTGTGTCATCCTTTGTTGTCATCATCATCATCATCACTATAGAAAATTATCAATTGAGCATGGTTCGAGGTTTTGCAATGAACCCCATTAAAAACTGAGTAATATATACAATGAAGAAGCGCATTTTGCTAAACAACAATGGCAACTTTAGCTTTGGCAACAAAAACACAATAATTTCCTATTTTTATTTTTTCCTATAAAAATAAGCATTTTACCATGTTTGCCTAGATGTGAGTAAATCTACAGGAATGTTAATAAAAATCTGCTGCGACCATTATAAATAAATTGTGATGCACTTTATTTTAAACTAGGCACAATCAGCGCGTGCAACTGCAACCAGTACATTAGGATTTGCAAAGAAGGACTAATGACTTGGTACATCAAACACAAGTTCACACTTATATTTTGACCAACATGATCATCATCATCATCCCCCATCACCATTCTCTGAAAAAGTAGCAAAGTAACGAATTTCATCATCATCGCTTCGTCGTCGTAGTTGTTTAAAAAAAATAAACAATAAAAAGTGTGTGTGAGAAATGGG
Organism: Lepidocyrtus cyaneus; assembly: GCA_034696785.1. NCBI lineage: Eukaryota > Metazoa > Arthropoda > Collembola > Entomobryomorpha > Entomobryidae > Lepidocyrtus > Lepidocyrtus cyaneus. The sequence goes on along the minus strand of JAQIWX010000424.1, from coordinate 614 downwards.
ACATACGCAAACTCATCCCTATTTCAGCTCTACACAGCAAATTCATATTAACTACATGTAGTTGATTCTGACTCTGATAGTGAGTTTGCGAATTCTAGCGCACGTACTCATAAAAATAATGTTTATTACGTTTTATACTTGTCTCATCATCATCATCATCCCTGATTTGATTGTTGATAATTATAATTAGTCTTTCCAACTAACTCAATTTGACTTTATACCTATTGCAGCTAATTAACTCATACACTAGTGCTTTCCATTCCAACCCCGTCATGAAAAGGTGACGGAGTAACAGTAAGCACAGTGTGGAAGGTTATGTGTCATGTCATGGCATTATATTGCTCACTTGACGTTTTTGTCAAAGTCTCTTGATTATTTTAATCACTGAAGAGTAAAACTATAAAAGTTAAAGTAAAAACACGCTCATACTCTAACGTAAAACTTGAGTGTTTAATAAAACTATAATATATGCATGTTTGGATGTCTCAAATCTTTTCACAATTTTTTTTAAGTCTGAATCATAAACATATAGGGATTGATGATGGAGCAGGAAATAAATGCTCATGGTTTACTCACAATCGCATTTTACCCAATGAACATATCCTTCATTAGCC